>CABFOV010001148.1:0-58802 GCA_902141375.1 Timema poppense
GAGGTGATGGAATGTGTCTAAGAGTCGAGGGAGCTCAGGCGAGGGCTAGGAGCAGGGATGGAGACGGAAAATTAATAAAATAAATAAAATGTTTTGTATAGAAAAGAGAGAACGTGGGAAAAAATGAAGGGAATAAAAATAAGAACAAAAGTAAAAAACTAAATGGCTCTATACAGTCAAACATACTTTCTCATATAAGTTAGTCTTTTAATAGTTTTCAAAAATCAGTCATCAGGATATAGCTACCTTCAAAACCTCTTACAAAAAAATGAACATTCACTCTCATGTAAAACCCTTTCCATCAACACAGTTTGATGAAAACGTTGGAAGTATTTTCAAAAAATTTCAAATTTTCGAAAATAACTTATTTGTAAAATAGTATTAATTTGTGGGTCAGAATCAAAATAAAAAACCACCTCAAAATATGACGACATAACAATTAAATAGAATGTTTGAACACACGCCATTAAACTGTTTCGGCTCTAGCCCTAGAAATAGATTCTACTGAAGCAATATTTGATTTATTTTGGCAAAAAAAAAAGTTGTTATAAAAACTGAAAGAACACAGTGCTTAACTAGCGTATCCAACATCTGCACCTTAAAATGTATCATTGTATTTCAAGTTTAAATATCTCTTATACTTTCTCGTTGGATTTATCCTTCTGATCAAGTATTTAAAAACAAATTATCAATACTAAATTAAATAATCCATTACATTAATTTTTTTAGCAACGCGTTTAGCTTATACGATTATTTACTGATTACACTTATGGTTTTAGGAAATAAGAAGATTATATTTAAAGGAAGTGTATCAACTTTTGCGTGGGGGAGAGTGTAAAACCATTTTGTAAAAACAACCCTAAGTACACCCGACTGAGATTTGAACCTTGATCTCCCCGTCATTGGCAGTCTAGCATTTAACAAGAGTAACGTGTTCGACCACGCGGCCACTGAGGTGGGTCACATTATATTAATTTTTCGAGAATAATTACTGTGCATGGGTTTTAAGACATCAGTCTCGCAATATATGTCAACATTAAAATAGTATATCTTAGGTACTAGATCGATTGCTTAGAAATTTTAATTCAAATAACGTGAGAATTGAGATGAGATATTAAACAAAAAGTTTTTTCGGAAGGCCACCATATTCAAACAAATAACCAGATTAGAAAATTATTTACAGTTCATACATCGTTCAGCCTGGTTTAAGAGAATGTCCCTAACAAATTTCGTTAAAATCGGTCCACTCATTTGAGAGGCGTCAGTTACCACCACGGACCGGCAATGGGACCGTCCGGAAGCGGAAGTAGAGTAGGTCCCACGTGCGGTGAGAGAGATACGTGGGCTTGCGTTTTTATCCTCCCTCCCTCCCTCCCCCTTTTTAATTGAATAGGTTTGTCCCGGTCCAGTTCAAGTGAGAGGGAAGCTAGTATACTGCATCAGGGCTGTACTAGATGGTGAACGATGAACTGCAGCGTCCAATGACGAGTGTATGGTGTCTCCAGAGACGTAACCACAAGATAAAAGAACTTGGACATAAAACGGCGACGTGTGAAGATATATGTTGGAACATTGTGAATTTACGGACTGAGGAATTTGAAATAATGTGAGTAGTGGCAATTTTATATGAAATAAATATTTATTTGGATATTTTAGTTTATTAATTTGTGTTGTAAATATTTCAGTGGTGGCTCATCAATAATATCTCGCCCACGATCATACATAATTTTTAAATTTCAGGACCCGATATTCGTGGGTTCACACCCGGCCGGGATCGAAGGATTTTTCTTGAGCGATAAAGATCCGTAGCACCACTTATTTCAGAGGGGAAGTAAAGCCGTCGGTCCCATGTCGATTGGGGCGTGTAAAATATGGAAATACTATAAATAAAATATTGATATAATGAGTGTGTTCAGAAAGTGCACGCTAAATACCTCAAATAAACAAATAAAATAATCCATTAGATTGTATTGACATAAACCTCACAGCATTCACTGTGACACAAGGTAAACAAGAGGATAATTAAAAAAAACTCTCATTACCGGGTGTATTTGAAAATTCCGAACCAGGCTTTTAGTTAGATTGCTTCCTTTGAATGAGTAATCAATCCTCGTCAAGCCAACTTGCATTTTTTACGTGACCAGACATTAAAACGTTGTCCATATTTTAATATTGCCACCCATTTAGCTATCAATATTTTGTTTGACAATCCCATTATTTAAATAGCGATTCTTTTTTTTATTGCTGTTGTTTCAGTGAGAAAGAATACCGGTTGATTTCCTACACAATTATTTAAATTACTATTCAAATGGAAAAATAATGGAACTTTTGTTGAATGCTTCATTCCAATATTTACATTCAAAACAGAAACTTTATCATTTTCATTTCTTTGAGGAATTTAACGTGCACTTTATGAACAGAATTATTATATCAACACACGATAATTTCTATGAGTGAGCACGAAAGGAACTATCAATTTTAAAGGGAAGCGTATTTTCATCACACCTTCCAGAGTTGTTTTACACGCCACAATTGTCATGGGACCAATAGCTTTTCTTCCCTTCCGAAGGAAGTTGTGCTACATATATTTATCGCTCAAAAATAAATCCGTCAACCCGGCTGGGTTTGAACCCACGAGCATTGGGTCCTGAAGTGAACACTTTACTTCAAGGCCACCGAAGATGACAGGGGCTTTATCGTTTCCGTAACGGGATTTTTTATTTGTATTTATTTTTAATGTGTTTAAGACACGAGCTATTAATATAATTCCAAGACTGTTGTTTCAGTGAGAAAGAATACCGGTAGATTTCCTACACAATTATTTAAATTACTATTCAAATGGAAAAATAATGGAACTTTTGTTGAATGCTTCATTCCAACATTTACATTCAAAACAGAAACTTTATCATTTTCATTTACTTTGAGAAATTTAACGTGCACTTTCTGAACAGTATTATTATATCAACACACGATAGTTTCTATGAGTGAGCACGAAAGGAACTACCAATTTTAAAGGGAAGCGTATTTTCATCACACCTTCCAGAGTTCTTTTACACGCCACAATTGTCATGGGACCAATTGCTTTACTTCCCTTCCGAAGGAAGTTGTGCTACAGATATTTATCGCTCAAAAATAAATCCGTCAACCCGGCTGGGTTTGAACCCACGAACATTGGGTCCTGAAGTGAACACTTTACTTCAAGGCCACCGAAGATGACAGGGACTTTATCGTTTCCGTAACGGGATTTTTTATTTGTATTTATTTTTAATGTGTTTAAGACACGAGCTATTAATATAATTCCAAGTGGATAGCTTAGAATGAATTCACCCACATTAGTGAAAAGTGAAGCTGTAAAAACTAAAGTGTTAACTCACATGTGGTAAACTACCCCAGTGAGCTCATCCAATATTTAAACACTGACCACTCCATCAAAAGTGACTAGTTGCGATGCAAGTTTGGGCGCATATTGGCACCAGAAGCATTCCCATTGTAAGAACCATAAACAATCATTAAATAATTCAGCTACACCACTATTCTGACACCTGATACAGGTCAGTGACCTTTTTCAAAGTGTAAACTCGCTTGCCATGTCAGGGTTTGGCATCCACTTAGCGAGGCTCCTCTAACTCATCATGACTGTGTCCTTCGAGTGTAGCCACGCACATTACATGTGCAGCGAGCAATTTAGGAACCTATTACCCCGTGACTGCCATCGATCCCCGTCATCACCGGACAACTGGGGGAAAAAACCCACCTCGGTCAGTTAGCTCCTCCTCCAGTGAGCGCTGGACTCACAAGTCAGAGTATTGACACAATCTAAATTGCCCAGCAAGGACTATGTGATGGGGGCTGACCAGTTACCCCAGAAGGCAAAAGTTACCAACCGCTTGGTGTGGAACCTCCTCTACCCATGACTTCCCCATTAACTCCCACACATAGCTCTTACTTAACACAAATGTTAGTCGCTATTAGACTTTGCCCGAGGGCCGCCAGGATTACCAGACGAGGAACATATCCCAGACAGAGAGGGGAAACCTCTTGTCCCGTCCTAGCCAGGACAGTCGCCGTGAGAGCGAGCACACCTCAAACCCATGACCTTCCAACCCTGACCCAGCACCAATTCCGCTCACAACAGCCAACAGACGTTGCACACTAATGCACATGTTTCAGACATAGGTGTATTACGGCGAGAGAGATGGACAATATTTTGCACCAAATTCAAAATAATGAACATTCGAACAGCTATGTCACGGAAACAATTCGGAAAAGAACACGTGTTCATATACACTTTTTTTAGAATGACCTATGACCTCCCAGGATATTGACCTTTCCTCCTGAAACATCCTGTGTATATATATGTATGTCACCGGCAATGTGTGTAATCCAGGTGTTCTAGAAAATGCCTAGGCTTTCTATATAATGCCAGAGTGGTTTTGGCAAAGTATGAAATAAACGCGTTTTTTCTGTTGTATTTTATATTTATTTTCAAGCTCTTTGTCTTTTCGAAGTCCAGGAATATGTTATCAATTCTTTTATCCGGTGCTGAGAGGTTAACCGCCATGCCCAAGGTACCGGGGTTCATACCCATATAGGGCCACCTAGAGGTCAGTCAGGCCATTACCTTGCTATGCTTCATTCTGTCACGAGCCCCTAAGTAATTCCATTAAGTTATTTCATATATTTTAATATTTCTCATTAACATCACATGTTGTAATAGAGCAAGGTAGTACAGTAAAACCATCAAAACCCAAGCCGAAAGTAAATTACGGACCTACACAGGTTATATTTACAGTCACCACCCCTATCCTTGGTCGCAGCCCATCCTCAAATTTAGACCTACACAGGTTATATTTACAGTCACTACCCCTATCCTTGGTCGCAGCCCATCCTCACATTTAGACCTACACAGGTTATATTTACAGTCACTACCCCTATCCTTGGTCGCAGCCCATCCTCACATTTAGACCTACACAAATACACACACACACACACATCTATATATGTAACATATATTTATATACATCTCCAGCACATAACAAGTGAAGTGTGGTGTAGGTGTCAAGAGAGGGAGTGGTGGGGATGCTTGTATTGGTTTGCGTGGCATGCTGCATGTGTTGCCTACTCTCCAGGTGCATACAGCGCCAGCTTTGAACTCTCGTAGCGGCGCCATTTGGCGTCACCGACCCCCAAGTTCATCACGTGGATATACTTGTCTTGTCCCTCCCTGCAAACTGTATGATTCTTTACCTATAGATCTGAATGACATATATATATATATATTCGTACATACCTGCGCGTATGTATATCTGAATAACCGAAAATTCACTAACCATATATAAGATTATTCAGATCTGCAGGTGAAAAAACACACTAGTTGTAGGGACGACGACAAGACAAGTATTTACACGCAATGAACTTTAGGTCAGCGACGTCAAATGGCGGTGCTACGAGAGGTCAAAGTTGGAGCTGTATGCACCTGGAGAGTAGGCAACTCCTCAATCTCCAGCACATAGCAAGTGAAGTGTGAAGGAAATTATGACTAGTAACAGGCATCGAATTACCTGACGAGGTATCTATTGGGGCATATATGTAAGGACAAATTTGCTATCAAGGTGAATGATAAACATCAAAAGATATATATATATATAATTAGAGACATCCAAATGTTTCACAGATGGCTTTGTAATCTCTAAGGGGTTTTTTTAAAAGCACTGTATTTATCTATGATAAAAACAAATTTAGCACAACTGAAATTTAAAAAAATATTGATTTATAGAATATTTTCACCAGTGAAAAATGTATACTGAAAATTGATACATTTATTTAAAATAAAGCATATTTTAAATAAACTAAATTAAAATTATGCTATTATTGAGTAGTTTGGTAGTAAACTATCATCATATCTCTTAGTTGTTGTAATGTCTACTACATGTAACTTAAGTGATTGTCCGAGTTAAGCACTAGTTTGAAGTATTTTTCTACGGTTGAAGCTGACTATTTTCTTGACCTGCAACAGACTCATACTAGATGCAGATGTTTGATATGTTTAAGCCAACTTTTTTTTTTCTTCTAAATTTCTAAAAATGTGAGGGGTCTATTGTTTAAATCCCTTGTACTCACTTACCTCATCAAAATCGAGTTCTAGTCTTTTAGCTACAACACTAGAAGCACTACTGAAAGAATCTTAAACTAAATGGCCACTTCCTTGTCCTACTTGTAAACTTTGCATTTTAAAAACTGAATTAGAGTGGTTGACAACTCTAACCTCACACAACCCACTTTGGTGGTCGAATGGTCTAAGGTGGCGCTCACAATAGACTAAACTGCCATCGACAGAATTATTGGGGGTTGCGCATTAAAGTAATGGAAAGGTGGCCCAACAAAATTATTTCTCTCCAGGCCCTCACACATATTATCTCTAAGTATAATTTCCAAATGTTTGTGTGTCTTTCCGCTCCCTCCAGAAGCCCCTAGATGGCCTTGAGTGTTGAAACTTTGTACACTTATAGAATAAACCATGTAGAAGAACCTAACTGAGCCATATTTTGATTATTTTTTTTAGGGTAGTTTACTTAAGGTCAAAATGAGATCAAAGAGATTTTCTCAAATCTTGCTAAAGCAATTTTGATCAAAATTTGTATTTAGTAACTGTTAAACATTCCAAACAAAATGGCAATTTTTATTCTCACATGAAAATGTCTTTGAGGGTATTTTATATGCGCAAAAATTTTCAATTTTGATCATATCGAAAAGAGTGAATTGATTATTATTCTCTTTGGTGGACAGATATGATATTCTTTTCTCAAATTTTATATAAATATGTGTATTATTTCATCTATTCTCTTTGTTGGAATGTGATGCTGTATTTTTCAATCATGTTTAATGCTAAATTTTCACACTTATCTATCAGGAGGCAGAACCTAACATAACCAGATTTTCAATTTTTTCTATTCAATAAAATTGGAATTAATTTAGTTCACTCTCATTTTAACCACTCTTAAGTAATAACTGACTGAAAGTAACTTTTTTTTTTTTTTGCAAATAAAGCCCGACCTACCTCGCTTCTATCAATTGAGATTTATGTTTTATTAGGTTGATTAATATTATAACCAACCTGTCATAGACAGCCCTAAAAGCTATTTAGAATATGTAATACTATTGTCATTCGGGTTAGTAATGTTCCTAAAACCTAAATTATTCAAATAGATGAAATGGAGTTCAATGTTTCACTTTGCCTCTTATCAATAATAATTTTGTTTGTAAACTGAAATTATATATTTGAAAAAATATGCAAATACAGCTCAGTGTAGAATTTTCAAATAAACCTAAGCATATATTTAAAAACCACTTGATAAAAAAAAAATCTTGTAGTGTCACTATCTAAATATTCAATCGCACAAGTTGGTTTTTAAACTTAGTGTTAGCATAGGAACAAGAAAACAATTAAACAACACAACATCTTGCATAATCGACTGACAACATCGACAGAAAATATTTTATGACATTTCTGAGTAAGTAAGAAAACTAGTTTTAATAGAAATGAAAAAGTGCAAAGTAAAATTGATAATGATATAAATGTATTTTATTCTCATATAAAAGTTGAAACCTTAAATACTTTTTTAATTGGCACTGTATTAATACATGTCTTATTTGTTCCTAGCAAAAAAGAGATATATGCTTTCATTTGTATATTGAATTTGTTTTATTGATTTTATTATAGTGACAAGTAAATTATCACTTAAGTATGAACAATAGAATACCCACCTATGAATAATTTTACTTCTTTTGCATAAAACACAACTGAATATTTATTTTATTTTATTATACACTTGCATACATGAATCAATTCATGATAACATGATACCGGGTAATACAATATACAGAAAACAGAATGAGTTACTTGTCCATATTTACTTCAATTACATAATAATTTTGTTTCACAAGAAACAGCATTGGGTACAAAGTTTTGTATTTGTGTGTTGTTGTTTTTTTTAGATTTTTATTTGTTTTCTATTTTAACGTTATTTTTTAATTATTACATGTAGGTGGTACATCTATATAAAGTTTCTTATGTATGTAAATAATTTTATTCTGTATGTGCACTAATGAGGCAAATTTTATTTTGTTGTTTCAGTCTGTCAATCTTGACTTAATAAGCTTATCCAGCTTTTTTCTGTGTCCATCTGTCAAAAAATTAAAAACTAAAAACAGATCATTTGAATCTGACACATGAAAAATATAGTGTTAAGCTCCTCTGTTCATGGTGGCAATATATTTCATTCACACAAATTTTTTTTCCCGTTTTTTAATTTTCTTTTTTAATTCAGTCATAATGAAATGTTGTTTACTTTGGATTATTATTCTACAAAAATTACCCTTTATTTAATTTTATTTAGCTAAAAATAAAGCCACTTTGAAAGTTAACATCCATACTAAATAATACCTTTATTACCAGTACTATCCCTCATGTCAAAATTATCTCACACACACTGCAGCAACTAATATATTAGGTAATTTTTTTAATAACTAATTTTATCTGGTATATATAGAAGACCAAAACATAATAATATTAATAAAAAATAATTTTTTTATTTAAAAAAATTAAATATGCTTAGTTTATACAATAGAGTCTCGGAAATTCCTAATGTGGACTGAGATGGTGTCGAGTTATTGAAATGTCTTGTTTTACGGATGAACTTGAATAAGATGCATGTTTACTAAACATGGATGAATCACAGTACAGTAACAGTAATATACATACAGTACAATATAGTACATGTTAATATAAAGGTGTATATAAATACACGTAATATACAGAAAGCCAGTACAGTACTGGACATATAATATTGTATTGATTCGAATAACACATTACTAAATGGGAAAACTAACAAACACAGCACTTGTGAAAACAACACAGCACAAATGTTCCACTAGAGTTACACAAACTGAAAGGTTATACAGTCGAATGACTTGGATTGTGATGACTGGAGCCAACAACTGTGTGTGCATGCGCGTGTTGAGTTACACAGAATGTCGAGTTATTGAGTGTTGAGTTTCCGAGACTCTACTGTATTCCATATTTTAAAGAGGAAAATATAAAAACTTATGATTTTCAAAAGATTATTTGACTATAGGAAAAATTTAGTACTAATCCTGATCGTGTTTTTGACTAAGTACCTAATGCCAATGATAAATTTATATCTTCTTTGTTATTATTTGTATTCCCTTCTTCTTATTTGATAGTAGCTTAGTCTTCCATGACGACATGGTTCGGTGTTATATATAGATGTTACAACATCTTCGGGTCGTATTTATGATAAAGATGATCATAAATAAGACTCTGAAACATATTGTCATAGAAGACTAAGGCTATATCAAATAAGAAGAAGAGGAGATTAAAAACAATAACAAAGGAGATAAGATTTTATCATTTATTACTCCTTACCAAATAAATATGAACATTATTAAAAACCTAATGCAAAGTTAGTGATTTCAATAAAATAGGCTCATACACATATAATTACTTTAAACTTTCTTATATTCAAATGACCAGCAAGTTGAGTTTCGAACTGAGGAAGAAACTGATGAAATGCTACTTTTGGAGCATTTTACTGTAAAGAGAATAAATTTGGACTCTTAAGAAAATGGAAAAGAAATATTTGGGGAACTTTGAAATGTGGTTCTGGAGAAGACTTGAGAAGATCAGGTGGACAAAGAGGGTGACAAATGAAGAAGTCCTAAGATGAGTGGGTGAACCATAGTGAACCATAGAAACATTTTGGATGTGATTCTTTGGTACAAAGTAAACTGGATGGGACACATCCTTAGGAGGAACTGTCTTCTTCATGACATCATAGAAGAAAAGGTGGGAAACAGGAGCTTAAGAAGGAGGATTAAAATACTGGATGACTTGAAGGAAATAAATCGGAGCTGAAGGAGGAGGCAGAGGACAGGGCGCACTGACGGTCTAAGTTCACTTACAAAAGGAATGGACTTGTCATAAAGCAGAACACATAATAATGATTTAAAAAAGCTTAATAGAATTTTCAGAATTTAGTAAATGCATTGATTTTTTCTAGCAATAAACAATGGTACAGTACCTTATAAACATATTTTTTGAGGGAAAGCAAAATTATTTTTTCAAATGAATAAGTTTTTATGTCTACTAAAAATAGGATACAAAATATTTTGAGTCGTAGTTTCCTTGTGGAAATATAACTGGGCCTATACATAAAATGTAAACAGTAAAATCGAAACAATTGTCTTGAAATAAAAATATAATGATTAAAATGTGGAACCTTTTAAAATGGATAACTGCGGTTATGTCCATTTTTTAATTGCAATGAATTAATTCAATATTTTGAGAGATTCTTGGAATTATTTTCACAATAACTTGAATAACCATAAAATTTGAATACCAGTATATTTTATTCGAGAATTAAAAACACTGATTGGTCCTAAATGTTATTAGAATTGTCCAAAATCCCCAAAAATTGTGAAATAAATGTCTTGAAATCATTATTTTGAAATAATTTTAAAATCCATAGCATGATTATATAAAAAACACAAACCCTAAAAAGTATTTGGTATTCAAACAACTTAGTAAGATTGGATTATATTACTAGATTTTCAAAATTGGTTAAGACCATTGTTTTTATTTCTAGTCCTTAAACTTTAATAATCACTTTCCTCATGGTGTCACTATTACAATATGTACAAAAAATATACATCATTTGTTAAATTATGTACAACTAGATTGTATTTTTAACAAAAAAAAAGCTTGCTTATATTGACAGAAAAAAAGTATGCCCTTTCAAATGAATGTTCAAATATATTTAAAATAAACCTATTTAATGGAATGTGATCCATACCTATTGTAATAAAAGTGAGTCACCAGGACCTGTTTCAAAAACTTTTGTCAAAATCGACCTTAGATAAACTTTATAAGATCCAAGCAAGTAAACAATCCACCATTAAGATTTATCTTATATGTTACACCCAGTTGGTTAAGTAAGCTTTATGGGCAAACATCTAAATGTTTCTTAAGACCTGTTTCTCCAAGTTGACACTTAAGTTAAAACTCTAAAACCAGACGTCACATTTTAGTACGGTTTTCTCTAGTATAATCTAAAAATACGGTTGAATTGAGACCATTCAAACTGTTTATCATACTTTTAAAAATAAAATAAAATTGAAACATTGTTATTTTCAAATTAAAAAAACTTTTAACCTAGTCACAATGTTGCTGTTGTCAAGTGAAGAATGCAGAAAACAACACTTCAATAAGAGTTCTTGATCAACCATAATATTGTGTACCTGATATCCTGATTAAATGAGCCTTAAGATGGGCTCATAATATCCAAAGAGGATGAAAACAAAGATAATCTACATGCGCTAGCTCAGGGATCTGCAATCAGTCGATATGGCGGAAATTTTTAGTAGATCATGTAATAAAACTATATTGTCATTAAAAGTATATCCTTAAGTTTTCTAAACTTACAAATATACCAAATACTTTCAAATCGGTCATAATCGGTAATGTTATAAGGAAATAATTTGAGGTGAGGTTGAATTTAAGGAATAAATATAAGATGTATAGACAATAAACGTAACAAAAGTAGAGTGGAAATTGATGGGTGATTGTGATACCTTTGACAATAAGTCAAACAGGGCCCAAAAAAGATGCCAAAAACTGCACTAGTCAAAAATGATCAGTTTTAGAGGTCATAAAAAATTTTCTGAGTAAATGTTTGACACATAAAAAAAATTACCCCTTTATTCTTTTACACATTCAGTCACGTTAATATCAGCTTGAGTACATGGTGTTAGGTGGAAATGGTTTAAGATCACTTTATTACATTCTAAACTTAAGTTATAAAATGTATTTGAAGTTTTTGAATTTTATCCAAAATAAAATTTAAAAGGAGAGATTTCTTGAGCCCATTCCACTTCTATTTCGCACAGATTTGATTATATTGGTGACACAAAACATTTGCTTTTGAGATATTTCCACTGAGCTTACATTTTAACATTTATACATATAACATATTATTATATATATGTTTTCAATTTTACCTCTCCTGTGTGGTGAAATTGGAGAAAGAAAACGTTTTCTTTGTTTGAGGTGTTTAAAAGTTGACCCAGAGTGAAATGATTGTTTACTGGTGGCATGTTATGAGAATTGTGTATTCACACCACTCGATATCAACTTGGTAATTATAAGAGCATAGAAGGGCAAAGTCTACTAATTTACTAGAGAATTGTGTGTGCATAAGTTCAAATTTGAAACACAACCCATTACAGACATGTGAGATACATAGGGCCCCTTCTTCACCAAAACAGAGTAAAACCAATCATATTTTAGCTTAAATTTGCTCCTATAGTTTACTGATTTTCTAACACCGTGTCTTATTACCCATCCGGTTATATGCTTATGCAATAATAACGCTGATGGGTTATGGATGAGGAAGGTTGCATTTAGTGGAAGTGTACCTGCATTTGCATGGGAAGCGAGTAGGAAAACAATTTAGAGAAATCTACCCTCAGTTCACCCTACCAGGATCAAACCACCAATCAACCCGTCATCGGCCCAGTCTACTGCGAGAGTGTTAGACAGTGCAGCCACCAAAGCAGCTTATTCTACTGTTCAAATGAGATTTTTTTTTTGCACAGTTATTGTATTTATTTCTTTTTATATTATGACTAGTAAATATGAATCTAAATTATTTTTTCTTATAAACCAGATGAACAAAAAGCGCTTCGTGTGTAAAAACCGCAATTTATTTTTTTGGCGTATGCTACAGAACCAGAGTAATATTCATCCCCTCAGTACCTATAGTTTAAGATACCCTCGTCACACACCCTAACCTTATCCTCAGACTGGTTTGATTCCTCCCAATCAAATACAAAATTAAGTCGTTCGTAGCCATGACATCCCTCTATTTCTTCTTCTTAAGAAGATGTATGATATATCCTGAAAATTAATGTGATGTCTTATACCTTAAATATATACTATTAGACGTACAATTTTCTATCAAGTGTTTATTTCTATAAGGAAAACCTCTTTTAGCTTTATGAGGTAATTTTTATTGTATTTGGGAAAGGTGGAGAGAAACATATAAAAGGGACGAACACGATATGGATTTTACAAGGAAAAACTGTGTTCTTCTTTTCATTGTAAAAGCCATATTGGGTCTGTCCCTTTTTTATGTTTCTATTAAGTGTTTAGGAATTTTCCTTGTATCCCCCTTTCAATAATCATTGAATCTAGCCATTTGCCAGTCTGACTTTAACATTCATGGTTGCTATTTAATTATAATTTATTTTAATACATGATTTTATAATGTTAT
This sequence comes from Timema poppense, assembly GCA_902141375.1. Lineage (NCBI taxonomy): Eukaryota > Metazoa > Arthropoda > Insecta > Phasmatodea > Timematidae > Timema > Timema poppense. The sequence continues at coordinate 13,350 of CABFOV010001148.1, forward strand.
CAATTAGTTTTGTAACCAAATAGATTTTTTTTTAATATTAAAATTGAAATATGGATGTAAAATAAATACTTTATCAAGACTAGTGTAATTCGTTAGGGCACCCTTGTTTTTGTTTGAAGATTTTGTTGTCTATTTTTTATTTTGACACACAAACATTTGATATAATCTTATTATTATTTAAATCGGAATTAGAATTAAAATTTTCCAAAATACGCTGCACAAGTGAGTGACCAGGAGCACAGAGGAGAATATCACGAAACCTCTTTGTGTCAGTTGAAACAAGATATGTTTCTGAAAGTATTAGTTTAGTTCTCATGGGCTGGTGTTAAGTTTTTGGACAGGTAGGAGGGTGAGACCTGCGAGTATTCAGATTTTCAAGAGATCCCCTTTAATAGATACTTGGGCACAAACCAGACAGATTTATGGACTTTGGATTCTACCATTTTGAGCCAATTTTATGAGGCTATTTCACTGAGTTATGTTGTGTGTCTGGAATGAAGAAAGGTAGGGTCAAAGCGATTTTTACATACAAAATTAAGAAAATTACAACAATTAAGAATAAACATAATGAGAAAGGTAGCCGGGGCTGATCTCTTAGCGTCGAAACCACATTCAAATGGTAATTTTTTTTTCTCGATTATTAATTTTTTTTAAATGAATGATTATAATGATATTTAATAATAAAAGTATAATGATAGATCTAATTACAATTATCTTTAATTTCTTAATCTAATTAATTTAGAATAGGTCTAGCTCAGTGTTTGCTTCTCTGGATCTGCCCGGGTGTTGTTTGTGAAGTGTGCAGGTAGGGATAAAAATGAGCAGGGAGGAAGAACCCAACTAGGAGGTTGGTGGGTAGACATCTGACCAATGGAATATTGTTAAAGTTCAGCTAAGTTTATTTAGTTGTTTTTTTTGGCACCGCATCTTAATACCTGTTCAGATTACACATTTATGTACTAATTTTTTCTAATGATTTTTAGGGATTAGGAGTGTAAAAACCACCCTCAGTACACCCGACCGAGTTTCGAACCTCGATCTACCCGTCGTCAGCAGTCTAGTCTACTGGGAGTTTAGCGCATTAGACCATGCAGCCCCCAAAGTGGATCAAAGTGGCTGTTGAATGGAGGAGAGTAGAATCCAGAGATAAATACAGTACCGAGAGGGTTGATATAACACACACCATAAGGTACTAGTTACACCTTTAAAAATATTGGTTTAATTTCTTTCTCTGATATTAGGGAGATGTTTGTCTCTCTTTGGAATATTGTCAAGGGCAGCCTCAAGTAAATAGCTGCACACCAGACGGAAAGGGAATGGACAGGGTTGATTACGGATAAATAGGAATACCCGAATCTCTTTTCAAGAAGATTGTTTTAAAATTGTATTTAAGCTATATAAAACATTGAATATTGATTAATTTTTCAGTTTCAAAAGTTTTTTAATCAGATCTTACTACCTGTTCAGGTTATACGTCTATATGATAACTACTCTAATGAGGTATGGATGAAGAAGGAATCATTTTAGACGTAATCTAGCTGCATTTGCATGGAATGATAGTGAGAAACTATTTAGGAAAAACCACCCTCAGTAGATTCAACCGGGATTTAATCATTGATAACTCCATCAGCAGTCTAACACAAGAGGGATGCCTTAAACAATTTGCCCACCGAAGTGGGTTAAAAAAGTTTATTTAAAATTGTAATATTATTACTATTTACTATAGATCAAATTATTATTATATTTATTTTTAAGTTGCAGAGATTTTGATTTTAAAACTCAATAAATATTATTTTCATCGTAAAACTATTAATTTTGTTGTGATTTCTAAGAAATATTTCTTTAATTTTAAATATCTGAATATTATTTATTATTAAAACTTTATTTTTTATAGTCTACTAAATCATTTTTATTTGCATACCATACATTAAGTTTTAACATTATATATTTATTGAACTCCAGCTATACTTGACTCGTAGACCCCAAGTGAGAGGGTAAGCTGTGGCCATTAGGTGAGTCAATGTAATCGTGACCTGAAGCACACTAGCCAATAATAAATTTGATTATGCCTAAACGAGTGTCATTCTGTTCCTTTTTATTGTGTGTGTGGCAAAAATGATAAAAACGCACAACAATTAGAGCTACATTCAAAAACTAAATCATTTATTTATTGAATATCGAAAGAACCAGCACATGGCATAAGGTGTTGATACTTGCATCACACTTGATCAACATTGAGAGAAAGGTATGGGATGCAATTCCGACAATAGTAAGGGTAGTTTTTCCCATGTGGATCTTCTTTACTTTTACTAACCTCTCTCAACTTTAGCTGTGGATGCATTTATTATTAAGTTACCCTCTTTATCCATAGTTCCTCAGTTGACTAAATTATACACCCTTTCGTTTTAACCAACTAGCCTTCTGAAAACAATGAACTCAAATTTTTTTGACAGTTTTAGCGCAAGCTCACCATTCAACACTATCCATAAACTAGACGGCCGGTAGGTGACCTGGCGGTCCAGGGGTAAGGTGTCAGACTTCTGTGCTGGCGGCCGGGGTTCAATCCCCGGTCCCGGCACAGATTTATCTGATTACCAAACCCTTCCTTCACATCTGACAAGACATCTTGTGAATGTGAGGAATGCCAGGCCTCCACCATGGTTCGGATTCCACGTTAAACTGTAGGTCCTTCATTTCATCTCACAATCACCCTACCATTACACATTAGCATAAGTGCGTATAACCCGAACGGGTAGTAAGACGCGGTGCTAATATTAATTAATTAATTAGACGGCCGGTGACTGGAAGACCAGGGTTAGAATCCTGGCTGGGTGTACTGAGGTTGGTTTTCTTAAATGGTTTTCCACTTTCCCTTCACAGAAATGCGGGTACACTTTCTCTAAATTCAACCTACCTCATCCCTAATACATTAGTGTAGTTAGTAGATAAGCCTATAAACTGAACAAGTAGTGAGACGCAGTGCTCAAAGAAACCACTATCCTGAGACACTTCCAATCCAATCCCTAGACTGACACCTGTTCTTCATGTTTTAACATGCAACTAAAAAACCAAAGAATTTTATAAAGTATAAGAATATTCAGAAAGGATTGATGTTTCTATTGTACTAACCCAAAGAGAGGGGTCCTTTATTTCTCGAATCCATTCACCATAAAAAGGAATTTTCTTGAGTTGTGTGTATGCATAACATTTGGGTTTTTTTGTTTTGTTTTTTCATATTAAAGTGTAGAAGTTTAAGTACGGTTTAATTTTTTTATTACCAACTATCCTTTCCTAGTATTTATTTCTTGAATTAACCAATACATAAAAACTATCACAAACTAGAATACAGTGAAACATTTTAAAATTATATACATAAAGTTTATGTTTGAAAACACAATTTATGACTCTTCTTATAAAAAAAACCATCACAAGCTTAGTCTTAAAAATTTTGCCTATACATTTAACATGTTTTTAGCACATACCTACATACCTAATCACTCCGTTCCCTTACGAGGTAGGCAATAAATTGTGCATGTAGCTGAAAAAAACAACAACTCCGTCCTTAATCCATCCTCACTAACTTCCTCCCCACTTCCCTATCCTTGCATACTTCCTTCGCGTCAACAACAGTCATACACAGAGTCGTACATGCTCTTTTATTCGTAGATCTCTCGTGCCTTCGGCGACCTAAATTATATATGTAGTTCATGTGATTTGAGCTTTTATTAAAATTATTTGTAGGGTATGGGTTGATACCTCATCTGCACTGTTTTTAATGTTGCACCATATACATACACAAAAGTTTAATCCTAATTCCTTTATTTATATATATATATATATATATATATATATCTCTAGGAAAAACTTGATTGCTCAATGAAATTCTTCATGAACACTGGTCAATAAGGACAAGTTTTTAAATAAAAAGCCTTATTAGTCAAAAAATATGCAGATTTATCTATCCTAAGGCTGGATGTAGCTTTCAGGCTATTAAAATAAAATTGGTTAAAATATTATATTGTTTCAATTGTATTGTAATTTCCTACTGAAAACTTTCACCAATTTCACCACTCAACTTTCATTTTACTAAACTTTTCAACTAGCATGGTATCTTCATCACAATTTTTTTGTACTTTCCTTAAAAAATGCTTCTTTTATAAATTAATAACCTTTATAAATCGCCATTTGTATGAAACCAGGTTTATGACACTGCTCCAACATTCATTTTCTTATTTGAGTCAAGTTTTCGAACATTCAACAGTTTCTTACAACATTTACATTTCTACATATATACTTTTAATTATTGACTAGATTTAACAAATATTAAAGTAATTATTTAGCTTACATTAAGTACCAATAGCTTACTATGTTTTTGTGTTTTTGATATATCTGATTATTCTTAAGATTGCTTCTTTTCTGAATTAAACTTGTGGTTAAATCATTTAAATTATGTATTTGTTCACTCCTCACTATTGAATGTACATTTGTTTGAAAGTATGTTGGATATTATATACAATTAATATACTTGTTATAGGGTTGTTGTTTTTTTTTAGCCAATTTGATGTTTGTACTTGAGATGATGTATATTAGATACACTTTACAAATTAACCAATTATATTTTTGACTGGTTGACTGTGATGTTTAGGGAAAAAGTAAGTCTTACAAAACAAATAAGGAAGTAAATATATTCTTATAAATTGAATTTAAATGATTCAATCTTATGCAAAATAAAAGATTGGCCAATTGAAACTGTTTCTGTGGCGAGAATAGTAATAAAAGTGAAAAATCCCCTCTAGACTACTACTAGTAGTAGTAGTAGTAACCCACAAGTTATTATTTTGCTACTAGGACTCCAAAGTTAATGTACTGGTAATGGTTAGACATGAATTTGCTTGGCAATATTTATCTCTTTGATTGTGAAAGAGATACAAACTATTTTTCCACTTATTAAAAATATAAAATATAAACTATAGCTACCCAGAATGATTTTGTGATATCTTTATGCTAATTTGTAAATTTGAGCTTTAGTACTTTTTAATACATTTTGGATTAATGTTTTTAATTTAAAATCAGTCCAGGCCTTTGTTATATTTTTAAATTAATTTTAAGTAAGCAATATTTGTTAGGTACTTAATGAGCCTCAAAATAGTAGAATACTAGGAATTGGCAACTGGTCGATTGCATTCGACCTGTCAATCTCGCAAAAAATTTCTATCGATTGTGTAAAAAAACTACATGGTCAACAAAAGTAAATCTGATAAACTTACAAATTTATTAAGTTCTTTCGAATAATATTTGAGTGTGACCAAAATAAATGTGATCATTTATAATTGGCAATGTTATAAGAAATGTAAGTAATTTAAGATGAAAATGTACATTTTATTTAGTTTATCTATATAATTTTAAGAAAGTTGGGGACATAAATATTAATTTGATAAAGGTTGATTTTAAAGAATGCATATAAGATTTATAGACAAAAAAAGGAAGAGTGGAGAAACGACGAATGATCACGGAACTTTTGATAAGTTTGTAAGTCAATCAGAGCCCTGCATTAGACAAAAGAAATCTACAACAAAAATATAATTGGTGTAAGCTCTATGGAGATTGTTGAAGCAAATAAAAACTGGCCAAGTTATCAATAAAATGTCACAATTTTATCCAATAAAGCCAATAGAAACATAGTACAATCAGGCTTAAAATATTATAGATTATCTTGAAATATAACTAATTTTTTTGAAAATCATAAAATCTTGAGCTATATATTAGAGATTTTTTTTCAAAGATATGACTAAACTTGAATGATACTATAAAACGTATGAGCCTCATTTACATAAAAAGCGTTATTAAAACACAAGTTTTTGTACAATGATCCGAGTTATATAACATCGCATGGTCCGTACAAGTTGTCTGATGTTCAACTCGAATATGAACATTATTAGCTAGTAACATCAGTAGCCCTTGTTTCATTCTAATCCACAGAATCAATAAGGCAGCTGAAGTAACAGGAGAAAGGTTATACACATTTAGTAAACCATTTTATAAACTGTCTTTTTAATACTTGCATCAAGAAATGAAGTAGATTTGTCAGTCTGGATATGGGGGCTCAAAGAAAACACATTCACGTCAAGTCTTCACTGTCCCAGAATGTTTCATCAAGTAGAAAGTAAACTAAGTGGCTGACTGTTTGTTGTTTCTTAATGTTCTTGCTTTGACTACACGGTATTAATGTATTTCTATTGTTTAGGTTGAACTTCATAGATAGAAACTCACAGATGAGAAATAAATAAACAATATACATTCCTGCTGTTGATTGATTTGTACTTCAAAGATAGCAACTCACAGATGAGAAATAAATAAACAATATACATTCAACCATGCAGTCGCTATTTCCTGCTGTTGGTTGATTTATAGGCCTACTACATAGATACTAACTCTTCAAAGAAATATATATAAACAATAGTCCATGCAGTCTTCATAATGGTGCCATATCGTGGCATTTTTATGAAGTAAATTTTTTATTCATAAATGTTTGTTACCACCTAAGTAAAATCTTAGTTTTTAAAAATACTGCAGTAAAGTTTGTTTAATTACTTTGGTATAATTTCAAGTGTACTGTGGTAAAATTTAAAACTTTACTCACGATGATACTACTGTAAAATTGCATCAGTGGAAACAATTTAGGGGCCGATTTTTGGGATATATTATTCTCAGTGAGTTTAATCATTGTGTTAAAAGTGGAAGAGTGATAAAGATACTACACCCATTTTCTAAATATCTGAAATTTCTTAGATTTTTCAAAGGATAAAAGAGAAAAAGGATGTACTGTCTGCAAAATTTTCTGAAGAATTGTGGAGAATAGGCAAACAGAAGGACTTGGATGAGCTTCCAAAGTTCGTTATTTCAATCGGTTTCGTCACAAACAACAAGAACCAAGTTTTTGTATTGAACATTACTTAAGTGAATTTCCAGAAGAATAAAAAAAGTAAATAATGGTTACTGTAGGTACTATAATCCTTTAATGCACCACTATTTTATTTAATCTTCACATGACTAACTTTATTCTAGATAAATCATAGGTAGCAGAGGTGGCCAGAGATAAGTTTTGTCCCCAGACAGGATTGCTTTTTGGCGTCCTCTATGTAACCGGTGGATAATATGGTCCATTCGCAATAAAAGTGGTTATAGCTTACAGCTAGTAAAAGCTACCAGATCTACTCACATATATCCATTTGACAAACCAAATGATCTGTAAGACCATAAATTGATTTGTTGACACTTTTGGCAGTAAAAACGTTGACAAAAATAATTTATTTCAATTTTGTTTTTGTTTTTATCATTCTTTAAATCGTCTGCTAGTTGTCAGTCACAACATTTCCCATGGTAATTGGACTCTGGAAAAATATGAAAATAATTCCCAAACCTAACATTATTTTGTAGACAGTGATATCTTCAATTTTTTTATTATAAGTTTAACAAACACTTTGACAATATAAATGGTTTACGTTATAATTGCAAAAACAAACTGTTTTAGGGTGACATTTTTTTAAAGATGTCAAATGTAAAATAACCTTTTTAGAATGGCACTAAATTCTAATTTACTCCCCATAAAATTATACTAATATGTAAATTTTCATATTAGTGTCAAAAAGTGAACGATTGTAACTCCCCTAATACGCCTATGCTATGTTAGGTTTGGGAATTATTTTCATATCATGCCCAGGTTACATTAGGCTAGGTTTAGCTCTGTTTAGCACCCCCTCAAGCCGACACCCCGAGCATATTGGAAATGAAGCATTTAGGGAAAAGACCGCAAGGAAGGCCAAGAAAGAGATGGGAGGAGCAGATAACAGAAAGTTCTCAAGCGATAGGCGAAAAATTGAAGGAACTAAAGGAGAAAGAATGTTTTAAGTATTGAGGAATATGGAGGCATTTCACTAAACTGACCTGGTCACAGGCTGGAAACAGTTGTTGATGATGAAATAGGAATAATCAACCATTACCTCATTTATTTCTTGTTACATAAGAAATTGGACGGTGCCAAACAGACAGGACATTCAACGAGCTTGACCAATTGGCCCTAGACATATTAGGAAAGGACTCACTCATAGTTAGGGGAATAGGGGAGAGGAGGGAGAGGTGCTAAGGAAAACATGGAACACATCAAGTGAGGAACCAGACACACTTATATTTCTTGACCATGGAGTGTTGATTGACCTGGACAGTAATGAAGTAGAGTATGTGAGCAATGTAGGTGTTCAGGAAGAAAATAAAAATCACAAATAGGCAATAAAACTTCAAAAACCTTGACTTAAGCAAGTTCATTTGCGAATGAAATAGATTTGTTGAAGAAGATCAAACTTCAGTTGGAAATTGAATATTTGAGAGTTGATCTGTACTTGAAAGAGAAAAAGACAAAGCTTCCAACTTCTAGGTTTACAAAACCCCTTCGTGAGGTGTTATTTTCACAATTGGGACATTACACCGAATGAGATCATGAGTGTTATCTTGTTGAATAATAAAAGTGATTTGTAATTATATGGCTTGGTTTTAGAAAATAAACCATTTTGAATAACACGATTTTTATTTTAACCAAGTGATTTTACAACTTAGAGCTTAATGGCTCAGGTCTATGCAAAATTATTATAATAAAAGTGCAGTTTCTCATCGCTATCTTCAACTTCATCTTCAACTTCCACATTATAGACCAAATCTTGTCCCTCTTTACTCATCTTGCTCCAAGACCACATCATTTTTCGTCAAGTTGCTTAGAACTACACAACATTGCACAGCCATGCCAGCAAACGTAGAAGATGATAAGGCAAGGGAGTTTTTCCTTCAAAACTCCTAAAGCATCCTCAAATGACTCTCTGGTATTCCGTGAGCACTAAAGAACCAAAGGTGTGCTTGATTCCCAGAGTCCTTTATTATTGGAGGGATCAGCCAGGCCTTCAGAGGATAAATGGAGTCACCAAGAATAACAGATTTAGGGTAAGGTATCCGACCTCGCTTTAGCTGTTCATATAGGGTGCTTGTTCTTAAAACACGATCATTAACAATGCCAGGCTAATTTTCTGTAAAACTAGTAAAACTTAAGGTCTGATCCAGAAACAAGCAATGCATTCAAAGAATGATTACCATTTCAGTCGACAAATTGTTCTTCGTGAACAATGGGCGAAACAATTTTTATAAGAGTTCCATCAACAGCCTCTGAAATGAGTCAACGTCATGGAACTTCAATCACACCGCCAACATTTCCTGTCTGCGGTACTAGTTCGGTGAGGAATAGGTTGTTAGCTAAGTTAACCACTTTGTACACATCTTAAGACAGATGCTTTAGATATGTTATGCATATCTGCAATGAAATGATATTGGGATAAGCATATAATTCGAACAGGTAATAGGACGTGGTGCTAAAAAATTGATCATGGGATACAGTGCCTTGTTTCTCCTGGTTATACTTAGTAAATATGGTTAGAACTCCTCTAATACCATCTGAAACTACTCGATATCTAAACAGAATTCTCAAATACAAATAGAAAGGCATAATCTCGCCATGGCCTGAATATTCTTGGTCTTCTGTGATGAATAACTTCATTTTCCATTGAATCCCTTGACAAAAAATATTTTTACAGGTTACTGTGGATGACAAAACATTTATTTCACTACTTTACTTACCTTAACCCCATGGGTAAAAACTGTATTTAATTTACTAAATGTAATACTACAGTAATTTTCTTATGAACCTGAAATAATTATACTGAAGTAATGTTTGCAATTAATGCTTAGCCTTTGTTGTAATGACTGTGCTTGATATGAAGTATTTAATTTGAGCACGAGTCATACAATAAAGTTGATTGTGATGTATAAAAACCAACAGAATTAAAGTTATAATTATTATTTATAATATTATAAAAAATAATGTCAAAGGACTTATAAATTAACTAAAACAGTGTAAAAATAATATAAAAATATGTAATAAAACAAATACGGAAATAAATTAACCTGAAATCATGGTTGTGTTGGATTCTTTTTAAAAAAATTAAATTTCTCTTTTCAGTCTGAATAAATGAAGAGAAAAGTTAATTGTTTAGTTTGTTTCTATAAAAGGCTATTCCAATCATATATCCTGGTTGATTTGCTTCATTATCATTTACATTAGGTACGTATGAGCCCGGAGTTTGGTTGTACCCTCAACAGTTCCCCCGTTACCTGTAAAACTTAGGCAGCACTGAAGAGGTGTACTAGGGAAATAAGGAGTGAGGGAACTTCCTATTGCTTTCCTCAATGAGCAAGAAGGTACTATTGCACATCAGTCTGCCAAGCCCGTCGAAATGTACACACCAACTGAACCTGCCAGCGAAAACTTTACTCCATTCATGTAAATGAGAGAGCTGTGGAGTCAGAGTTGGAATCAATAAGAATGTACCGACCCTGACTCTGGCTTGAAAATAAAATTAATATTATAACAATATATGGTAAATATATAATTTTAATTTTATCCTTTTTTAATTCTTCAAGACCAATATTTGTAATCTGGATTGAGAAATGTATTCAAATATGAATTCACAATGTCAAAGAAGCTTCTCATGAAGTAATCTGTATTAGAGAATTCTACGGCAGTAAAATTTTTATTAACCATAAATATAATTTAGCCATTTCTGAAGGTATATGAGTCAAAGTCTTGGTGTATCGACTCCACAGCCTTGGTAAAGACCAGTTCTCCAAATGTTAAGCATGCAATTTGTTAACTTTGTCAAGTTATTGATTGTACATAAACTTGTGTTTTATCATTGTCATAAACATTAAAATTTCAAATATCATCTAATACAATTCTGCATCGATATCTTATTAACATTCACTTCGCATTATATACAATTTAATCTTTTCACAAATATGCATTTGTTTTCACATAAAAATATTGTTTCTTTGTGTCTCAAAAAAACATTTTGATTCTAGGAATAATCCTATATTCAACTCGATTTACACAATATTTATACAATAATCAATGTGATATACCATAAATTGTAAGTTACAAATTTTTATTTTCATTACAGTACTAATATAAAAAAAATTACCTCTGCTTTGTTTTGTCACCCCACACGCACTATTTTGTTGGAAATTTCCTTTCTTAAACTTCTACTCTGGATTACGTATAATGGATGATTTTTAAATGGTCTATTTTACTCGTACGTAGTAAAAATGCATTTTTTGTTTAAAACCATATGTTAAAGGAAAATAAATGCCTTTTATCAGACCGTTTTATGGATTAAAGGACGGCCCTTTTTTCGATGTGACACTTTGGTTCTTGTCTCTTCATCATAACGCTACATACTCTGACAGTCAGAGTTCAACGATAAAAGACCACTTCCTTATTTCGATGCATTTCACCTTCTACTTCAATTTACAAAATAGGATGTTATAGTACTTGCAATTAAGACCATCCGATGTCAAGGTAATACCTAATTACTATATGTTCGACTTTACCCAAAGTATCAAACTCTTTGATTTTGAATGTAACACATTTATAAATAACTATTTTTATATTTAATTATTTAAAATAAGTTTGTTACAGTACATACAACTTCTCTTATAAAATAATGGACTTGAATGAAATAATAACAGAATTAAAGTAATATAAAACAGGAGTCTTACACAGATATATAGTATTGTTTTATTTTGTATTTCTATACAAAGACTAGCAGCAAGTAGGTGTATGAATGAAGTTTACTAGATGAATATATACAATGTAATGCATGAAAATTTGACACACAAATTTAAATAAATTGTGTAGAAAATATAAACCCCCTGTTTTAAATGTGTTACTTTCCTTGTACATGTAATGTCCAATGACAACCGAGCATTCTAGAAATATGTATGTTAACTATTTTCAACATGAAATTTCAGTATCAGACATTAAATGTCTGGTTGCTGCACCTTGCACTGTGAATGGTCGATTTTGAACTTCCATGTCATTTTCCATTTGTGGCAAAGTGACATGAGAGGGTGTGACATTGACATTCACATAAGGAAGGGGCTGTTTAGTTAGTGCAGAGGCGTCGAGAGGTAAACTACCCTTCAAACTGCCTCTGTTATTGTTATTATTATTGTTGTTTGTATGAGTAGGTGCGGGGGGCGAAGTCTTCTCCAAGCTGACTAAACTCCCCACAGCCGGGGGGAGCTTCTCGGCTGCCATTGCAACTACTTCACTGCTGCTACTGGACTCCTGTTCTAAGAGAGGCTGCGTCGATCGAGACTCTGGGAGGACGAAGCTCGTCTCCCAGTCGGCCGAGTTGGCGAGAAGTTTGTCCACACTGCTGGTGGAAGGTGAGGAGGGGATTTCAGGGGCAGAGAGGGGCACTAAGTAGTCTGCTGCTCGTTGTACCTGCAGACATGACTCCTCGTGGGCTGGTGGTCGCATGATTGTCATGTCCCGCTCTGTTGAGGGAGGTCTGTGGAAAACTGGCAGTGGGGCATTAATCACATCAGGATCCTGAAACATTACAAAGCATCATTTAGCTAAAGTCACTAGATTCATATTTAAATTTTAACATTTTAATATAACCAATCTATTAAAATTTGTTAAAATAGTATTTAAGAAAGTTAAAACTGTATTTATTAATTTAACTGAGTGATGCTTTGGCTTATCTCATATACTGAGATTAAATAGGACAAATTTAAAGCTAAGACCAATTTAATTTTGTATGCATGTTAGTTATATAATGTATTTCACCGCATAATGGTTGCACCCTATTTTTAAACCCAAATGTTGGTCTAAATGGTTTCAACGCATTATGGTCACACCCTGTTTTTCAGACGTTCACTAGTTTGGCTCGCGCAGGAAGATTTGAGTATTATCATGAGACTGATTGCACCTGCCGGCCCACTTCCCTCTATAAACCACACAGCTCAGCTAGGCGCGTGAAAAAAATTACCAGTTTTTTTTACCTCAAACTTATTATTAGACTCGCCATATTGTTCCAGCCAGAGTAGCTTCACTCAAGGAATGAAAGGAGAAGGGGGAAATTCCTCTATTTATTTTGACCTTGAGTTGAGTAGACCTACAGTAGTTCAACAAACTATGTCAAAGCTAAAGGTCAGATGTCATTAAATAAAATTATGTTTATTTGTCAATAAATATGAATACAACACTATTTTGACTGTTTACCTGCATGCAGTAGCCAAGTCTCTCGAATAAGGTGGAAAAGTTTGGTCTCTCCTCGGGGTTTGGATGCCAACACTGCGTCATGATGCCGTACAAAGGGCCTGGACAGTTGTTGGGGGGCTCTAAGCGTCCCCCACTACTTACCAGCTGCATCACCTCTCGGTTAGCACACCCTGTATAGGGCATGTACCCTAGCGACATCACTTCCCACAGCAACACACCAAATGACCTGGACAAAGAGTGATAGTCAGAGGCGATGGATATTTGGCTGCAGGGAGTAACATGGGAAGAATAAAGGACATTGGTAGAGTAATAAATCATAAAGAATAGTAAGTAAAACAATGAATCATCAAAAGTTGTGACTTGCAAACCAGCATTGTGGAGTTGTAAACAATTTTGTATAAAGTCTGTAAAAATGTATTTGACGCCAAACTTCAACATCAAATGTATAATATTAGAGCAATTTATCATTTATTTATTTTTTACTTTTTTATTCTTTAAGACCAATATTTGTAATTTGGATCGACAAATTTATTTAAATATAGCATTTTACTGCAGTAAATTTGTCATTAATAATTAATATACTTTAGCCATTTATGAAGGGTTCGAAGTAAGACAGTAGAAAAATAGAGGAGTCTGAGTCGAAGGCTTGCCATATCATACCAACTATACAGCTTGTTGCAAACTTACCTTTTGCAATAATTCTCTGCCCGTTTATTTTAAATGTATAACAATAGCATGCACAAAGACTCAAATGAAATCTGTGAGTTTCTGGGGCAACCAAAGTGTAAGATGGAGCTAACTCGTATCATTAGGAAAAAATTTGATTGACTAAAGGAGATAATAAATTAGATTAATTTACTACATGTCTAGAACTTATGTGCTAAGTGATTAATTATTTTAAACTCAATAAAGTAATAACAATTAAGGAAGGGGAGATTAACAGAAGCCATATTTTGTAAAATCCAAATGCTCAAACCCAACTTTAGATATGTATCTAACTAGAATTTGGAGACAGGTAATTTAAATTCTAGAATCGGTGGGTGGAAGCAGGTTGGAAAGATCTCAAGCCACTCAATCATACCTTGAGCAATCTTGGAAAAGAAATATTGGCTTGTGTTTATCAAATGAACTAGTCCATTCAGTACGGTTTTTGATGTTGTAAGCCAAGAAAGGAGCCAGCTTTAACCAATAATCAACACCTAAGAGACTGTATGACTTAAACAACTACTTATGTGCCAGGTAGCATTTATTACAATAATTAAAAAAATATTGTAACAGGTCGAAGAATTGTCGTTCTCATCGTCTTTATGCTTTATGTTTATTTTAGCACTGTGTATTACTAACTGTTCATATGTGTTATACACATGTACTAATTATGCTAATGTGTTATGTATAAGCAATGTGTTCCCATGTTTGTGTGGATAAAGAAAGAGTAAAAAGAGTATAAAGCCCTTTAGGAAAAACCACCCTCATTACATCCGATTGGGATTTGAACCTCGATCCCTCTTGTCATTGGCAGTCCAGTCTATTATGAGAGTGACACCTTTGACCATGTGGCCACCGAAGAGGGTATCTTCATGTTATGACATTATTTGTAACAAGTTGAATTGTTCTTTGTGCAATTTTTAACTGAGCCCTCAACCCAATTCAATGCTTAGCAGTTAGAAAGTATTTTAAAAGCACCATGTGATAGAAACGACGAATTGCAAATAATACTGAATCTGCAGGTGTTTCTGTTATGTCTGCACACGTACACATATTCTGTATTGCGCGTCAAACACATACAATGGGGTATCAAAAAGTTTCAAGACTGGTTCTGTTAAATGAAAACACAGTGGAGCATGGGTATGCGTGCGCTAGAGTGACTGCCTGCGACCTTCATTTATCAGTAGGACAAGTGGCGTCATTCTGTGTAGACCAGTGGCTGTGTTACTCGCGTTTATTTGATGGCATGCACGGGTGCATTTGCGATTTTATTATAAACCACAAACTCGAGCAGAGAGCGAACATCAAATCCTGCGTCTTACTCGAAAAATCTGGAATGGAGACCTTTCAAATGATGCAGCGGGCTTACAGCAATGAAGCTATGAGCCTCCCGGTGTGTTTTGAGTGACACTCACGCTTCAGGAGCGGCAGAACGTCACTGACAGACCAAGAGAGGTCAGAGTGACCTTCTACGAGAACAAACCCAGAGATTGTGGGCAGAGTTAGGCAACTTGTGCGTGAGGATCGCCGGACATTTCTGACATCGTGAATGTGTCATACAGATCAGTGCGGACAATCCTCACGTCCATTTTTAACATGCAATGTATTGCCACCAAGTTTGTATCCAGGCTTCTGACCCCCGAACAGAAGGAGTACCATGCCCAAGTCTGTCAGAAACTCTGTTAACAAACCCTGGATGATCTAACCTTCATGTCGAGGATCATCACTGCAGACGAGAGTTGGATCTAAGGTTACGACCTGGAGTCCAGACAACAATATTCGTAGTGGAAGATCCCCTTATTTCCAAGACCAAGTTTCCAGGTTAGTGCTCGTGGAAGGTCGCCCCAACCTCTCTTCATCTTTCAGTGATGTTCTGCTGCTCTGAAGCCCCAGTGCCACTCAAAACACACCAGAGGGCTCATAGATTCACTGCCGTAAGCCCGCTGCATCATTAGAAAGGTCTCGGTTCCAGATTTTCTGAGTAAGACGCAGAATTTTATGTTCACTCACTGCTCGAGTTTTCGGTCCATAATATAATCGCAAATGCACCTGTGCACGCCACCAAATAAAAGTGTGTAACACAGTCACTGATCCACACAGAATGATGCCACTTGTCCTACTGACAGATGAAGGTCACAGATCGTCCCAACAGCGCATACATCCACATGCTCCACTCTGTTTTCATTTAACAGAACTAGTCTTGAAACTTTTTGATACCCCCTCATAACTCTGACACGTGCTATTGCCCACTACACCAGAACACACTGAACTGTATCAGAACATTTGGTTCATCCCTTCTTACCATAAACTGTACTAGTCAGTTCACTTAATATTGACCAACATGACACATACCTGCTAAAGGGTATATTACAGTTTTCAAATACTGAGCATCAACAAGTGAGTAGCTAGTTGGGACTCAATTCAGGCTTGAAAAAAAAATGGGAAGCTCTCAAAATATTCAAATTTGCTCTCTTAGCTAGTCTAGTTATGTTCAACATTAAAGTTAGGGATTTAAATAAGAGTTAATTTATATCTAAGGGGTGAATAAACCAATATTATAACAATATAATAATAGTCTATTACTTAATTAGTGGGTTTATGTCTTTAATTTTCATTTAATGTTGTGAAAAGATGCATTTTAATCTTAATTAAATGTGGTATTAATCGATATTTTAAAGGTATGGGGGAGGGACGAAGAGAGAGAGGATAAAAATTCCAAAGTACACAAAGTGTTCTTTGACTAAGAATTAATTGTCATTGGTTTATTTTATTAGCTTTCAAGTTGTTAAAAAAAACAGTGTATTGGCTATATGTAAAAATTATTTTCTAAATTCCACCTATTGGCTGTAGTCAGAGGTTTGTCCACATATTAAATAGTAAATTTCAAGACAATTATATCAGCAATTATCGGATAATATTGATATGTCAGAATGAATATGAATCAGTGATGATGAGACCCCTGTCATCTTTAGGTGTCAATTGATGACATTAAAATACTTACTCTCTTTTTATGTACCTGCTCATAACACTTATGATTTAAATTTTAGCTTTTACGCTATCAAGATCAGATACGAGCACAAATACTGATTATGTTATCAATTTTTTTTATATATTTTTTAAAATGCGCAAAGAGTCTGGAAATATTGAAGTTTCTACTGTTTGGACACTAGAGCATTGCCTTTATAAAAATTATTGTTGTATAACGTCCCTATTTATTTGGGTGCCCGGTAGCAAACCCTAACTACTATACTACCGGAGCACCCTAGGGGGTCACATGGTTAGGATGGACCCCGAGCGGTAGGGGTTGGGATGGATGGTTCGTGGGGAATGAGGCTAGCGAGTTAGTCCAAGAAGATATGTTTATTACTCGAGATAGATACTAAGCTACTACATAATATGAGGTAATTCCCCGTGACGCGCGATAACGGGACTCGCGAAAACTACCTAGAGACCCTGGATTGACCCTCTGGCCGGGGTGAACCACCAGATCACATCTTATGTCGTCACTTCTCTAACGGCAACCCTACCAACCATGCATCCAGCATGGCTTCCAACTGTCAACAGCCGTGTGTTCTTCTCACACACAAACATGCTGATCTCGATTCACACCAGTCCAAAGGTCCATTGGTCGCACTGCGCTCTCTCGTCAACAGGATGAAGCTATATGAGCTATATGCTGTTCTCAGCAGGAAGGCAACCCAACACTCTTGACTTCAAAGGAAATGTGTAAGCGTGGGTTAACCTCCTGCCAGAATAAACCTTTAAATAATTATGCTCTTACAGTTGATTACTTTTATTTTTGACTTTGAATACATTGTTTTGTATAATTATTTTTTTTACATACATTATTGTTTCCAGCCTGTGGCCCGGGTCAGTTTTTTTATTCAAGCCATATATTTTTCACTAGCGGCTTGCTTGGCTTGTCGTAGCTTCATATGCCTTATAATCTAATTTAAGACTAATACAAGCACAGCATCCAGTCCATGGCCGTTAATTTATCACTATGATAGGGTAAGCCCACATTTCACCAATGATAAATTTTTAGGCCATGCCGGGAATTGAACCCAAGACCCTTGGTTCCGCAGAGAGACATGCTTCCTAACGTCTGAGCTAAAGTGTCAGTCCATGAGTGTTCACTTTTCAAATTAAGGTATTTCCAACTTGACCAAATGTCTTGAAGATTATTTAGTTGCAACCTGTTAGAGGATCGATAAACCGACCCTCTTCCTCTTATCCTATTCTACCCTTTCATTCTTATTTCTTTGGTGGCTTAATTATGAAGTGTTCTCGAAACTATTATTAGTATAGTTTCAAGTTGAAAGGTTTTATTGTTTCCTAAGCTCTAAGACTTAAGGCTTTCACAGTTCAACTCACATTCACTAATACTTTTTATTTCCTTTTTCAATACTTCATCATAGTTTTTTTAAATGTACTTAAACATTAAAATATCTATATACTCAATATTTCTTGTTTTGCTTAAACCGTAGATAAGGCAGCATTAATTACTCATTGCCAAATTTTGTTGGGGCGGATAAACCAGGGGAGGGGAGGCGGGTTGAACCCCCTGTAAGCAACCTTGATGTTAGCAATGCCTCTGATGTAAAGAAAATAACAATCCTTTTTTAAATACATAACCCCAAATGTCCACAATTTTAGAGAGAATGTTCTTACCAGACATCCGTCTTTGATGTGAAGATTCCATCCATGAACGCTTCTGGAGGCATCCACTTTATGGGGAGCATAGCTTTGCCTCCTTTCCTGTAATAATCAGCCCTGCGACACGGAAATGAATATTGGTATAAGAATTGCAGACACAAGATACATTACACAGCTGCTGGTTTACATGTCAAGGGATATAAAATAAACATGTTAGTGCAGGGGTTCCCAAGCTTTTTGAGACTGCGCCGCTCTTCACATGTCAGATTTTTCGTGTAACCAATGTTTTCTTTAATGTCACCAAATTGAATTTGGTGGCATTAAAAAAAATTGTCATTTACATTACTAGCTTGTATTCTTTTAAATGTAAAAATACAAAACTAGCACAAAATTATAGAACTGAATAAGAAGGGAATAGAGTAGATATATTTTGGTTGTACATGATCTCATGTGTACAGTTTGTTCATAATATTGAAATATCTCAGCCTGTATTTTATGATTTCAGTTTAACTTTTTCATTAACATTTAAAAATGAGACTATACATTATTAGTTTTAGTTTTTCCTTATAGCTGCGGCCCCGGGCTAGGTCCGGCGACGCTCCAGGGCGTGTTGACGCACAGTTTGGGAACCCTTGTGTTAGTGTGTTTAGACAGAGACAGAGTTATTAGCTTAGTGAGAGCATAGTTAGCTGGTGAGTTATGCAAAACAACACTATATTGGAAATATTATTATTATTATTTAATTTTAATATCAAAGGTACAACAATATAAGCCAACCCAATGAAAAGGTCTAACTTTTCTGCATTGTATAAACATTATCAAAATAAGATCTTATGATTATCAAATGGTTGTATTCTGAATGAACACTGCAAATATAGAATATGATTAATTAAGATCATTTTAAATTACAGATAAATTAACCATAAAACTGTTATTAATATTAAGATTTAAGAACAGACATTTTAATAAGAACATAAGTTAAAAAATTATTATCTAAATAATATGGTGTGAAAAAAAAAGTATAATTGTTAACAAATCACAATTTGAAATCATTTGTTAACAATTTTTATTGTTTTTCCACAAAAATGTTTAAATCATCAAATCATCAAACTTATGTTTCCATCAAATGTCTGTTCTTAAATTTTATATTATTATCAACAGTTTTATGGTTATACTATCCTCAATCTAAAAATACCTTAGTAATCATCTTTGATACTTTCACACGCTTACTTATTATATTTTATAATTATTATAAGATTCACATTATAATGGATTTTTGCCACCATATATAGGTGCCTGCTAGCAAACACATATTTAAATATTTATGGTGATATATATTATTAAGCGAATTATTTTTTTTTATTCCATAAAATGGTCAAGGATACCATAGAATCATAAGAGTGGCTATTTTTAATACATATTACCGTAAATTTGGCAGAACTGGCAGCTAACAGACAGTACTAGACATGTTGGAGTCACTGACTAAGATGCACGATCCAACCACTGTACCAATCACAAAAGGTGCTGCAGTAGCGCGAGTATCAAGAGTTAGGCAATCACACACTTTAACTGATCAGGTTTTTTTTTCTTAACTGACCACGTTGTTTTGTACTCATGCTAACCTCTCGTGTTAATTAGCCCACTAATAGGAATATGGTATTGAAAGCAAAATATTGATACTGTACTAGTATCGAAAGAAAAGTATCGATAACAGTAAGTAACTATATCGAAATTTGAATCTGGAAAAATATTTTTCCTTATCTAGTAATAATAATCTCAACTTTTGCATCATAATTATATTTTCATATTTTTTAAAACACTAAAAATTATCATAGTTTTTAATACAGTCAACTCTCGATTCTACGACCTTTCACGGTTCCCTGGAAAAGGGTCGTTATTTCGAAGGGGTCGTTATTGGAGTTTTAACAGATTTTGTTCCATCCCTGACCTTCATACGAAAAAATCCCATTTTTTAGACAATACGTGAAAAAGTAAATAAAATAAAACCTACCTATTTCTTGAAGAAGGTACTCCTTTCACTCAATTCGTCAAAATTATAAGTTTGTATCAAATAAATAAAAAATAGCGTGGGTCATCAAAAATTGTTCACAAAATCCAACCAAAAACGTAACCAAATCAAAATAACAATGTTAAACAATAGCATGGATCGTCAAAAATTATTCACAAAATCAAACCAAAATAGTAACCAAATCGAGAATCGAAATAACAATGGCAAAAGCAAGCCTGGCGCGTGATGTAGCGGCAGTCGCGCGCGGGAAAACATTGTCTTGCTTGTGGGAGGGGATGGACAGAGTCAAGTGATATTGGCTGGCATTGATGAGGTGGTGTCTAGTTTTATACCTGACCCACCCCAGTTACTAGTAATACAGCGCTCACAAAGATAATTGCAACGCAGCGACCTAAATAAATGCAACAAACACATTTTACAGCCGATTTCCTTAAACTTTTCAACCTTTTTTCCCACCTTTTTCACGGTTCCTCAAAAAAAGGTCGTTACTTCAAGAGGGACGCTATTCCCGGGGTCGTAAAATCGAGAGTTGACTGTAATATGCTTTTTCACTATCCAAATTTAAAAAAACTGACATAATTCACTTCTGGGAGTTGCCATTTTTAAAACCACATTCAGCTATATACTCTATTGTTTATATACTCTATCAAGATAAGATTATTAGTATTGACAAACAATAGAAGAATAGATGCCTTGATCTGCTTCATCTTCTTAAACAAAGCACATAAACTTTTCTGCTTCGTCTGCTTGGGGCATCCTTTATTTGACTGAGTTCAATGCGTTCTACAAAAGCCTCTATTGTTTAGTTTGTGATGACCGTGCTCATTGATAAAGGTGTAATACTGGTCACCAATCACCCATCACCCTATCAGGCTAGGAACTGTTAATAAACAAGATGAAAGAACCGCTTTGAATTACAGGCTAAAAAGATATTGAATGCTAGAGTTGCTTATTACTTGTCATGCAGAAAATGAGTGAGAATTGAAAGTGCCATTTGTTCTTCCTCCACAGTCCATTCTAATAAAAATCTAATCGCAACATTAGTGAAGATAGCAAAAAAGTGATTTATTTTGATACCGCAGTGCGAGTACTAATATCAGTAAAAGTATTGAGTAAAAAAATACTAGTATGGAAAGGAAACTATCGATACTTTTTTCACATCACTACCCACTAAGTATATTTGTAGATTGTGTGTTCGTCTCAGACGTTAATTTTGTGTATCCGGGATTAACCTTTGCTAACAGGCCCAGTCTCATCACAATAATTTTCGTGTGACCAATCAAATATAGCGAAGCAAGTAACTCTAACAGACATTGCGCCATAGTGAGTCTCGAAAACTCGTTAGTATGCGGTGAAGATGAAAGCGATTAGCGTAAAGTTCGAAGTTTTAAATAAAGACAATTATTAAACATGGAAGCTACAAATGCGTGCAGTTCTCATAAAGAACAATGCATGGGGTTATGTGAGTGGAACAATCGTGATACCAGAAGCAGTTATAGCTGAGCCAGCAACAATTGAAGCTGAACAACGGTGGAGAGAAGCCAACCTGAAGGCACACTATGACATAGTGCTTACCATGAACCCGTCGTAAATTAAACAGACTAAGGGCTGTGAGACCTCACGAGCTATTTGGGAAAATTGAGAGGGAATATATCAGTCCAAAGGGTCAGTCCCATAGTTTGTTTTGTTGAATAACTTGATGTTCTTGAAATTACAGGATGGCGGTGACATGTACTCTCGATGTTTTTTCAACACGGTGGATAGGTTGACAGAACTTGAAGAAAACATTAATCAAGAGCTGTTGGCAGTAATGTTGTCACATGACGTATTACCGCCTCTGGAGATGCTTCGAATCAAAGTTGCGGAGGAATTCGACAGGTGTGAGGAAATGAGTCATAATTCAGCACAAAACATGTTGTACAAGGGAAAGTCAGCCAGAATTAATAAATGAGAAAATCACAGACTGGAGAAATTGGACAAAGACTATGGTGCGCAAAAGGACTAAAAAATTAAGTTTTTTAAGTGCAATGCAATCAGACACCAGGCAAAAAAACTCTCAGAAGACACATAAGTCGAATGAACAATCCGCTAAAAATGTCGGAATTGTGTGACTAGCCGCGAGGGACATGTCGAATAACGGTGCAATTCGAATAGGAAAAAATACGGATCACGTTAGCTGGTGTTTTGACAGTGGATGCACGTCTCACATGTGTGGGAATATCGAGTCGTTTGCATAGATCAATCGGAACTTGGATCACGGAAAGCTAAATCTCGTGAACGAAACCTGCAGGGACATCGAAGGAATCGGTACCGTGTCAATCGAGATGAGCACAAGCGGTAATAAAAAGGTGATCGAATTCAAAGATACATTGTATGTACCGGGCCTACATGCTATCCTCATTTCAGTCAGGAAGGTTACCGACAAAGGACACAAAGTGATTTTTATCGAGACGAAGGTCGAGATCATTGATTAGGATGACAATGTGCTGTTAATCAAGGAACAGGAAAACGGACTATATTATTTCCCATAGTTGACAGACCAAGAATATAAGAAAATCTCAGGCCCGGATGACACTACTATTACTCCAAGGAAGAATTCCATTAAGGATTGGCATGCTTGCATGGGACATCTTAATGTCAAATCAATCCGCGAGGCTATCAAGATGGGATCAATTCAAGGAATCAACGTCGAGGACATCAACGAAGATTTTCAATGCAGCGTTGGTCTCCAGAGGAAGATGTGTCGTGCTCCATTTCCAAAGGTTCGGAGAGTGTGTCACTTATACATTCTGACATCTGTGGTACAATGCGAGTTACTTCACAAGGAAATAAGATTTACTTTGCTATTTTCATAGACAATTCTTCAGGATGGTATGAGGTAGGATTCAGTGAGCAAAAGAACCAAGTGATGGATGAATTTGATAGTTTCAGGGCACTCATGAACACTCAACAGGGAAACGCGGTTAAGTGCTTGCAATCAAATAACAGACGTAAATATGTCAACAAAAGTTTGACGAACTGCTCCAAAAACAAGGCATTTTGAGGCATCCAACCATACCTTACAACTAGCAGCAGAATGGAGTATCTGAGAGGAGAAACACGACACGGATGGAGATGGCATGCTGCCTTCTAATTCAGTCTGGACTGCCACCGACTTTTTGGGCGGAGGCTGTCAACACCGCAAACTTCATATGCAATAGGTCACCAACAAGTAAACTAAAAGGAAGAACCCCGTACGAGGTTTGGTTCGGGAAACCACTGGACGTGTCCAGCTTTAGAATCTTTGGGAGCGAAGTTTTTGTCATAGACAGAACGTCAGACAAGGGGAAGCTGGAAGTATGACCAAAGAAAGGCATCTTCATGAGCTATAGTTCAGAGTCAAAGACGTACAGGATATGGTTACCGAAGCAGAGGAAGATCGAGATATCCATAGATGCGATTTTTATGGACAGGACTGTGATCTAGTCAGCTGAGAGTTGGGAGGATTTCCTATCACGGGATACAATTCCCCAAATTTGTCAAGTTCATCAGTCGATGTTAACGCCACGGGGAATGAAGATCAACCTCTCTAACGATCAAGAATGGAATCATCGGATCTAAGAGCCATTACGAGGCATGTCACGACAATTACAAAGACGCTGAGGGTTCCCAAAGTTTCCCCCCAGATGACCCATTGAACACTGTAAGAAGAGGTCGAGGAAGGCCAAGGGTATTGCGATCTGGATGTTCCGGAAGACCTTCCAGAGTCTATGCAATGGCGAATCACGTCGTCAAGGACGACTTCGTTTTTCTGAGTGAAATTCCAGTTTCTCAAAGAATGATAAGTCAGGATTCAACCGATTGGAGGACAGCCATGGCTAATTAAGTGAAGTTGATTGTCGCAAAGCACACGTGGGATCTGATGGACAAGTCGAAAACGTCAAGAGTGATCAAAAGTTGTTTCCTGCTACGAAATAAGTACAGAACAAATGGCGTTCTGGAGAAGCACAAAGCCAGGATGGTGGTGAAGGGATATGCTCAACAGTATGGCAGGAATATTTACAAGACGTATGAGCCAGTTGCACGCCTATATTCAATACGGTTGGTCATTGTATTTGCAGCCCAGAACAATATGCACATATAACAGTACGACGTGAAAACCGTGTATTTGAATGGGAAACTGGATAAGGAGGTACACACGAAGGTACCAGATCGGTTTGAAGAAGTCCTAGAGTACATAGTGAGTAAAGGAGGACGCAAGGATCAGACCATCAACAAGGCGAGGGCCACACTAGACGAGTTAGCAGCAGGTGACAGGGTTTGCTATGTAAAGAAGGCTGGCCGTGCCTGGAACAGATGTCTAGATGGAGAGTTGCGTACTATGGACGCAAAACCCAACAATGGGGAACCATGAGTTTACATAAGGCATTGGAACGAAGAGATCATGATCATCATCATCTACATCAACGACATTCTGATAACGTGCCGTGACCCCAAAGAAACTACCTGTTTCGGACACAGACTTGGAAAGATATTCGAGATGAAAGATCTGGGTGACCTGAGGCGCTGTTTGGGTATAGATTTCTCCAGAAACGGCGATGTGATATTTGTAAGTTAGAGGACATAAATCAAAGACATCCTTCAACGCTTCGGTATGTCGGATTGCAAGGCTGTTTCAACCCCTCTAGACGTCGGGACGAAGCTGGCAAAGGGTGAGGCATGGTCAACTTCAGGTGAGAAACCCCCACATCGAGAACTAGTCGGTTGCGTGCTGTATTTGTCAGTGGCTACATGCCCGGATGTAGCTCACGCAGCAAGTGTGTTAAGTCAATTTAATTACTGTTTCAATAGTACTCTTTGGGGAGCAGCAAAGAGGGGATTTCGGTACCTCAAGGGCACTGCTGACCAGGGAATCTCATACAAGCATGGCGAAAGCTTGTTTACGGGCTACGTAGATGCCAACTGGGGAGGATAACTTGAC
This sequence comes from Timema poppense, assembly GCA_902141375.1. Lineage (NCBI taxonomy): Eukaryota > Metazoa > Arthropoda > Insecta > Phasmatodea > Timematidae > Timema > Timema poppense. The sequence goes on from CABFOV010001148.1 coordinate 38,865, forward strand.
GACCGGCGTTCCTTTACAGTATATGTTTTTATCATGAATGGAGGTGCAATTGCCTGGGATTCGAGGAAGCAATGGACCATTGTGTTATTTACCACGCAGGCCGAATACATGGCCTTGAGTGAAGCAACCAAGAAAGCCGTACATCTCAGTGTTTCTTGCTCGAGCTTGGAAAGGAGGAATTTGGACCACTTACACTGCTCAATGACAACGTCAGGGTGCAGAAGCTAGCAACCAATTCAGTATTCCATGCACGAACCAAACACACTGACATTCGTCACCACTTTGTGTGGGAGACTGTCGAGTCGGGTCAACTGGTGCTGGGACACGCGGCATCGGTGGAGATTCCGGCCGGTGTGTTAACCAAGGCTTTGGCAAAATCGAAGCACGGGCACTGTGTCGCTCTCCTGGGACTGATCAGGGCACCTGACGAGGTTTCAGTTGTTGTCTTGAGGGGAAGAGTTGGAGTCACTGACTAAGATGCACGATCCAACCACTGTACCGATCACAAAAGGCGCTGCAGTAGCGCGAGTATCAAGAGTTAGCCAATCACACACTTTCACTGATCAGGTTTTTTTTTCTTAGCTGACCACGTTGTTTTGTACTCATGCTAACCTCTCGTGTTAATTAGCCCACTAAGGGCCAGTCTTATGACTCCTGAATAATTTTAATCTGGTAGATTAATATTTCTATCTTGTGGATAAGTTAAAAGTGTGCCAGATAATATTTATCCATCACATTTTAATCAGGAGATTTACGTACCTGATAACTTTTATCTGCCAGTTAAAATGGTTGTTGCCATAGTGACACATTGTTTTTAATGAGGTTTCACCTATCAGAATCTGTTTTTAGGTTAAAATATGGTTCCTGTGTTAAGTAAGCACAGGCCCGGGCACTAACTATATAAAGTTAGAACATCTAATTCACACTTTTATATAAGCTGACAAGCTATTTATAGTGTTATATTTATTTAAGAACAAATTATCAGAATGTGAGTACAATAAATGAGATTTTGTAAATGTTGTACCCAACTATTGCCCACATTTTGGCAGACACCGAACTTAGTACTTGCAAGACATCTTAGCTTCTGCGCCCATGTGACGCCATCTGTTTCCTCGCACTCGTTTAGCCGCCATTATTTAACAAATGTTGAGTGTTTTCACCACTCGCTAGGTTGTGGCGCTATCAGCAGGGCTTATACGCATCCGCGCACTAGCAAAAACAGTACACCAACCTTGTGTGTTCTGCATAAAAATATGTTTATCCTACAGATAGCTATCTGGCAGATAAATTCAGTTTATAAGACGCGTAAAACATTAAGAGGCTGATAACTTTTATCTGGTATATAAATTTAACCTCACAATATCAATATTTATTCGGTAGTTATATTGTATATTTGTCTCGGATGTTAATTTTGTGTAGCCAGCACTAACCTTTGATAACAAGACAAATACAAAAGTTATTGCCATAATAAGTGTAATTTATTCATGCATAAAGTCAGGGTCAGCAGTATCAGTTATGATAGATGGTATCAATACAAATAATAAAATATTAAAAAAGTATAGTTAGATTGTTATCAAAGTTGACTGTAAAAGAAAAGAGTATGTTAGGGCTTTTTTTAAACACACTTTCTAACATGTTTTTACTGTAGTTTAGCACCAGTGTTCAACTGGATAAATGGTTTGGACTTGAGTTAAAATTGCAACTATGTGTACTGGAAGTAAATCTTCCATGAAGTGATATTATTTATTGTGTATAACCCGAACGGGTAGTAAGACGCGGTGCTAGTAATAAGTGATATTATGTTCTTTCTCCAAGCAATTGCTGGTAAATTTCCTGTTGTTCACATTTAGCATCCCAACACGTTTAGACTATATCATTAAAAGATTTTGTGTTGAACATATACATAATAAAGGTGCAATTAATTTAAAATGTCTAATTAAATATATATTATAGTAAAAATATTGATAACCTGTAAATATCTCTTGCCATGCCAAAATCTGCTATTTTGACGACCCTCCCAGGACCTTTTGTCGTCAAAAGACAATTTCTCGCCGCAATGTCTCTGTGGATGAACCTGTTCTCCTCCATGTACTTGCATCCTTTGGCCACATCCATAGAGCATGTGAGCAAATCCTTCATGTGTAGGGGGGAAGGGCGCTCAGGTTTAGGTCTCGACTCTCGGAGGAACGTTTTGAGATCCCCCCCGGCCAACAACTCCAACACGATGAAGCGCGGGTGCTTGTCAAAACACACCCCAATGAAGTGTACAATGTTGGGGTGGCTGAACTTGCTCATAATGAGGGCCTCCATTAGGAAGTCTGTCTCGGCCTGACTCGTTGACAGCTCAGGAAGAGTCTTTGAACATAAATACAGACTCTACTAACAATAGTTAGTCACAATGTTGAGGTAGGTACAGAGCTTGAACAAATATACAAATATAGATTTTATAAATGTAGAGAATGTGACATTCAAATGCATGTAGTGAAAAAACTAACTCATTTTACATTGACTGTGAATCAGAATTTACCTAGAAACCTGTAACAAAACATTAAAAAGGGGTATATCATTTAGGACTTTATTCTAGTAGAAGGTGAACCACCATTTTGGACTTCATTCTAGTATGAGTTGAACATCATTTTGGACTTTATTCTAGTATAAGGTGAACATCATTTTGAACTTTATTCTAGTATAAGATGAACAACATTTTGGACTCTATTCTACTATAAGATGAACAGCATTTAGGACTTTATTCTAGTATCAGATTAACATCACTCTGGACTTTATTCTAGTATAAGGTGAACATCATTATGGACTTTATTCTAGTATAAGGTGAACATCATTTTGGACTTTATTCTAGTATAAGGTGAACATCATTTTGGACTTTATTCTAGTATAAGGTGAACATCATTTTGGACTTTATTCTAGTATAAGGTGAACAACATTTTGGACTCTATTCTACTATAAGGTGAACAGCATTTAGGACTTTATTCTAGTATCAGATTAACATCACTCTGGATTTTATTCTAGTATAAGGTGAACATCATTATGGACTTTATTCTAGTATAAGGTGAACATCATTTTGGACTTTATTCTAGTATAAGGTGAACATCATTTTGGACTTTATTCTAGTATAAGGTGAACAACATTTTGGACTCTATTCTACTATAAGGTGAACAGCATTTAGGACTTTATTCTAGTATCAGATTAACATCACTCTGGATTTTATTCTAGTATAAGGTGAACATCATTATGGACTTTATTCTAGTATAAGGTGAACATCATTTTGGACTTTATTCTAGTATAAGGTGAACATCATTTTGGACTCTATTCTAGTATAAGGTGAACAGCATTTAGGACTTTATTCTAGTATCAGATTAACATCACTCTGGATTTTATTCTAGTATAAGGTGAACATCATTATGGACTTTATTCTAGTATAAGGTGAACATCATTTTGGACTTTATTCTAGTATAAGGTGAACATCATTTTGGACTCTATTCTAGTATAAGGTGAACAGCATTTAGGACTTTATTCTAGTATCAGATTAACATCACTCTGGATTTTATTCTAGTATAAGGTGAACATCATTATGGACTTTATTCTAGTATAAGGTGAACATCATTATGGACTTTATTCTAGTATAAGGTGAACATCATTTTGGACTTTATTCTAGTAAAGATGAACAACATTTTGGACTCTATTCTACTATAAGGTGAACAGCATTTAGGAATTTATTCTACTATAAGGTGAACAGCATTTAGGACTTTATTCTAGTATCAGATTAACATCACTCTGGACTTTATTCTAGTATAAGGTGAACATCATTATGGATTTTATTCAAGTATATGGTGAACATCATTTTGGACTTTATTCTAGTATAAGGTGAACATAATTTCGGACTTGTTGAGGCAAAATAATTCAACTGTATCTCTCCCATATAAGTGCTACTGTCTTCACAATAATAGTTACATAATAGTTGTTAATTTTGAAAATACAACTACAAACCTTGACTGCGACAGGCATCTCTACAGCGTCACCAGCCCTGTGTCTGAAGAAGCCCTGGTAGACTTCTCCAAACGCTCCCTGACCCAGGGCTCTGTTGACAATAGCAATTAAAATACATTTTAAATACCATTAAAAGTTTAACAATGAGTCCAGCAATATTTAGTTCAGTAACAATTGAGTGAATGTTAGATCCCACAAACTTTTATTATCAAGGATGTTTTATTGAACGAATTAATAACAAATGTTCATGAGCAGGAAATATTGGCTCTCCTGGCATCACAATTGGCTATGCCTTTTTATGACCAAGTTGATACCAAATCTGTAGTTTGGGAAATGTTTTATTGACCTTAACTTTTACTGGATTTCAACTGGGTACAATTATAAATGTACCCCAATTTCAAACAGTTAAGGCAGACCTAAATGAAAATATATTTATAACACAATAATATTTCAACATCAATAATGAACTTTTTTATTAGAATAGTGTAAGAAAAGGTTTAGTTTTTATTTTTAAACTATATTGAGGACTAAATAAGCTTGTATCTTAAACTTTATTTCATGTAATTTTTATATCATCTCATTTTTGTAAAGGTTTTGTTGTAGGTATTTATTTTTCTTTATAAAATACATAAAATTATTCTATATTATTAATTTACTGCTATACAACTGATTCCTTTATTCAATCCTATAACATTTTTGGGTGTAATTACTTACACTTTTGTTAAATTATATTCTCTTTAAATCTTCTTAAAATTACATTTGCTTTGAATGTTATTAATGTATTAATATGTATTTTCAAACCTATTTATCAATGTAAGATTATTCATAACTTTATATTTTATATTTTAAAATGTTACTTATTATCTACTATTAATCATCATTTTTCTAATAATGCTTTAACATTTTATCATCATTGTTTTATGCATTGTAAACTTAAATATTCTTTAGTTGACTCAATAAAATTGTTATTTGTTACTAGTATCATTTTATCAACTATTTACTTGACTACTTGATGTGAAGTTGTTTACACAAAACATCAAGTTATTAATATTTTTAGTATAAAAGTTTTATTTCTAAATTAATTGAAAATATTATTACTATATTTTTATAATACAAAAATAATGATTTTACTAACTATTAAATTTGCTCTAACAATGAAAAGATTAGTTATAGTTTAGACAAGTTAAACAAATCTCATTACTTAGTAAGTTTTGTTTATGAAATTTAAATCAAAAGTTTTGTTTTGCTCTTCAATTTGATATGAAATTCTTGGTTTATAACATTATCAACACATAACTAATTCAATCATTAAACTTTGCCTATTGAAAGATGACCAATTCACATGATCAAGGCAGTATGGATAAGAGCACAATGCTAAATGCTAGTAAAATGTTCAGTTTTAGGTCACCATGTTCAATTGTTAATGGTTTTCAAAAACACATGGACATATGTAAGAAGTCAAAATCAATATTGTATTTTGAAATTCAATCTTTTAAGAAAAACAACACTTACGACAAAGTACTCAAAAACCATTGTTGTAATAGAAAACTAGTGAGTTTTACACAAATCTACTAGCCAACATTCAGCGCAAAAAATACCAAGCAAATAAAAGCTACTATGATAAAATAACAGTTATTCTCATCAACTTTACTCAAATAAACAATCTAAAGATATTAAATTTTTTATTATTTTCTAAGAGCTATTTATCTGCTTAGGTAACGGAACTATTATAGTTTATTGCCAAACAATGTCTTTCAAGATGTCTGAGCCTGAGTTTTATATTTGTCAGCAGACTGTGAGACACGAGTAAAGGGAAGAAATGGATGTTCGCCTGACCAAACAGGTAAAGTATTAAAGATTTTCTGTATAAAAGCACGAAAAACAAGATTAGTAAATCATGCTTTCCTTTCAAATGTTAAAGTTGTTAATAAAGGTGAGGCTAACAGATTTGAACATTTTTTAAGCCCCCTATTTGGAATAAAGTACGATTAGCATTAACTTTACTTCAAGTGTGTTGTCAGTATTTGAAAGCTAATAATTTCAATAAATGCCATTTTAAAAAGTTAAAATATTTAGTTATATTTAAAAATGTCGAATATCATTTTAGAATAGTAGACTAAGTAATGTGTGATGAAAAGTATGTTTATTTCATAATCTCCAACACTATTAAATTTTGGGTTCATAAAGATGTATTTTTGCAATGTGATTTTTACTGTACTTACTTTACAAGACGCAGATGGTCTCTAGGAATATCCTTAAGGTCCCGTATTGTGTAGGTCCCACCACCAAACTCATAGTTGGGGTTGTACTCGGTCATCATGTTATCGGAAGCCTCTCTAAGTCGGTTTAGTTGCAGGTCAGGGCCGCTTAAAACATGACGTCTCATCATGGCCAGCTTCTTGTGTTGGTAGTAATTATCTGTCATCAACAAGTATCAGTAGTAATGAGGGGAGTAGAATTTAGAGAAAATGTACCAGCAATTGTGTGGAGGTAGAGAAGGAAAACAATTAAAGTAAAATATTTCTAAGTTCTCCCAGCTAGCAATTGACTCCTCTTCACTGGCAAACCAAAATAAGCAATACCGCTATATATACTCACATGACTACCAGAGTGGGTTTGTAGCTCAGACCAAATAAAAGAAAAAATAAGTTTAAGAACCAAACAAAAAGTTAACCTGCTTTTAATGAACAAAATAATTAAAATCATGACATTAATAATGCAATTCGAACTATAGAAAAATATCTTACAAGAAATATTTAATACAAATTCCTTTAGTGAATTTCATATTATGTGAATGAAGAGTATTTCTATTTTATGTTTTAAGTTATAATCTTTCTCTGGCAATCAGAATTTACATTAGTACATACCTACCCATAAACTTAATGTTATTGTCAAGTGTAATTAACTTCTTTAAAAAATACAAAAAAAATTCAAATTTTATGTAATTAATTTCCAATGCACTTGTGTAAATAATTACATACAGATAAATTGCTTTGTATCACATCAATTAATTGATTAATGGCTTTATATATAATAAAACAACAAATAGCATTATAGAGATAATATAATATCAATGTTGATAATCTATAACAGTTACAAAACTCACATCAGTTGTTGCATGAACGGCATCAATCAATAAAATATAGTTTTAGGAACAATAAAAAACCAAGAATAATTGCTTGTATTTAATGCATGTTTAGTAATGTGATAAAAGCTCTTATTGTATCATTAATTTTTTATAGCTTTGAAAATGTGAACTTGAGCTGTTTATGCAACAAATAAGTATATTATAACATTCGATCGACTATTAATTCAAGTTTTAATAATGCAGTAACATTTTCAACTTAAATGATATAAAAATAGAATGTTTTTAAATGCAAGATAACATACAGAAGATATTTTTTTAAATCACTTATATTTATATTAACATTGAAGAATTCAAATTTCCTAAATAGAGGAATATTACACAGAATATGTGACTGTTTCAACTTAATTCTTGGATAATGAAAGCTTTAAATCAACATTTTATCATATATCCTGTGTCTCTTTGGTGCCATTTCTTTACAAAAGCAAACACACAAAACACAAATGACCAGGAATGGAAGAGATATGAACATTATACTTGAATCTTCTGTTACTGGTGGTGTGCTGTGCACCCATCAGTAATGAGGCGCAGCTTAGTAAAAGATGCCAGGAGTTCTTCTTCAAGGTGATCAATCAAAAACCAACATACATTATTAAGACACTTTTGAGTGTTATTTTCATTAGAGAGGTACAATTTATAATTGTTTGTGGTTGGATCAATTATATGGATCACCTTTACTCCAGGGGGGCTGTCTTGATAAGCGAGAAATTGCCGTGCACACTAAATGTGCTCTAACACAATATTTAATTCTACATATGTTATTTCAAAATATGGTTCACACCAAAATAAAGTTGAAAGAATTGCATTGTCCTCCAGCAGGTAGAGGACTGTTCCACCAAAACCACCCATCTCTCCGAAAAAACTACAGATTCAATTATATGCAGCCTCCAAAATAAATGTCTGAGTGCGCCACTGGATCAAACTTTTGATATTGTAGCCATACTGTATAGTGTTCCAATGTTGTCATCAGTAAGTCTTTCCATAAATAGAAGTCCAATACTTGGGTGATTTATGTAGCTAGCAAGAAATAAGAGTTGACAATTCAACTTTCTGGTGTTGGGAGATTAATAATAGGTCTATCATTTAGCAGCTATCTACTTTACATTTTAAATGTAAATAAAACACATTATTCGAAACAAATTAAAACCATGTACAAATTAACCTAAAATGAAGGAGGGACATGTGATGATGATAATGATAATGATGATGAGGGTTTGGCAATCAGATAAATCTGTGCCGGGACTTAGGATTGGACCTCGGACCCCTAGCACAGAAGTCTGACATCTTACCCTTAGACTGCTAGGTCACCGATTATGATGATGATGATGATGATGATGATGATGATGATAATGATGATGAAAGCAAGAAGAGATGGATGGTAATAGTAATTTTTATCACTAGATCTAGTTAATAATATTTTCATTGATTTTAAGACATCTGATGGCTTTTTGTAATATATACAAAGCAGAAAATAAATGTTTGTGTTTTACAAAAATTATTTTTTTTTCAATTGATATTAAATATTTTATATACATATTTTTAGAGAAGTCTCAAATCCACTCAAAGAATTTGAATCTTATAAAAACAAGATAAGCATAAAAGATTAACTTGTACCTTATGGTATGATTTTTTTCTCCGGTTTTTATTTTATTGATATTAATTCTTTAGTTGTAATATAAAATATAAATTGTGGGTAAATGATAGCAGTTTTTCACTCTCCCTCCACACAAATGTGGGTACATTTCTTCTAAATATAACTTTCCTAATCCCCCAAACCACAAGTGAAATTAGTACATAATTGTATAACCCAAATAAATAGTGAAATGTGGTACTAAAATAAATACTGCTAGTATTGCAAATTCATTGGGATAAGTGCAACCAACAAGGTTTTTCTGCAACACGAAATAATCAGCACAGAAGTCCAAATAGTTTTAAGGGTACCGCCTACTTGAAGGGAAATATACTCGCACTGCAATATTTATTATGAAAATAGTAGTTTTGAAGCGTCAAAACCACTAAAACAATCATCAATGATTTTCATATTATCAGTTGTCACCTTGTTAAAAATTGACTTTATATGAGAATGGCTAGACCTATGTTCGTAATAATTTCTTTGATCGCAGAACTGCAACATCTCCCATGAGCTAATTTCATCTTCATTTGAATTTATTTTTTAATTATAAAACTTAAAAGAGATAAAAGATTTTTGATCATGTAGGGGACATGTTGATACCTTTCAAATACATTTTGGTATTATTGGTACGATATATTAAAATAACAAACCACTTCTTGAATTATGTGGTATTATTGAATGTCTGTTACACATCTCGATGCTCTCGCCTTAAGCATACACTTTTTTTCAAGTACCTAATAGTTCCAACCAATTGACTATTGCATAGTGACACAGCTTTTGCCTTTTGCTTTTGCCTTTTGACAAACAAAATACCCTAAACCAATTTTAAAAGACACAATGAACAAGAACACTATAACGATTAGCTTGTTACTTGTATATTGCTTGAGAAAGGGTCTGTTGTTCAAGTCTTTGAGAGGCTTCAATCTAGAATATTTAATGAATAAATAAATAAAAAATCAAACTAAATGACATATTTAATAAAACACAAAATAAACATGTTTTTAAAATCAACTACAAATTTACATATTTATTTATTCATTAATTCACTAAATGTATTGTAAATATTAAAGTCTAGGAATATTATGTATTGACCCAATAAATTATATTAAAAATATTGAATCCATCGACATTGATTAAAAATATATTGTCATGAATTATTTAATATAATAATATAAAAATCAAATACAAAGCAGCAATATCTTTTTCCTGCAAATATAATCTTTATTGTCAGGAAATGACATGCGGCCATAGTACACAATTATTTGTTATCACATTTAATCAAACCTTTCAACATCATACATACACATTTGTGATATTTAATTTAAAATATTTTAATAGTTAAACATACATATATCAATACTTTTATAAACATCTAAAAAGTACAATAAAATATTCTGGTCACATAAAAACACCCCCAAGTAGTATTTCGAGACCTAATTCTTTTTATTTCTTATGTACTTTAAAACATATACATTTTATACATAAGAAAATCCAAACATAATTGTATTTAGTTGAACTACTTTATATACAAGACATTAAAGAAAAATTAGGGTTTACAGACCAACAATAAATGGTAAGAACTTAAAATTAAATGCTTAAAATGGTTTTGTGCACTTGTAAAACATTTACATATTATAGGGAATAGAGGATTCACTCCCTTTTGCAGGCCAAAATTGCTATTGGCTAAATACCCATTGAAGATGCAATAGATCAAATAAATTAAATTATAGTTGGGTTGAATCCATTATCTTACAAATCTGAATCTCCACCTTCGAATCTCGAAAAAAAAAAAGTACATAAAAGGAAATATAAATATAATAGGATAAAAGAAAAATACAATTAGTAACATTCTTTCTAATAATCCATTTATTATAACATTCATACATTCAGTTAAGTGTTAAATTACTGTTCTGGGGTCTGGTTGTCACTCGGACATCCTATAATTATACTTGGTTTTGAACCACAAATAAGTAGTATTAGAGCTCTAAAAGCAATTTACTCTAAAAATTGTAATAAAATGTTTTTTTTAAGGACTTGCGTCTAGAATCTAAAACTTTCTCGAACCCTCACATTTCAAATAGTCGTATCCTTAAGGATTCAAGGGATTCAAGGATCCCAGCCCTAAATTAAATGTTTCATTTCAACTAACTTGATATTATTCTACTAAAATAGAAGTATCATCCATCCCAGAGTCAATATTGCCACTACACTACACAAGGTTTGATGGGAGAACTAATGATTGTCACCAGTCTTAACCATCTAATAATCAAGTAGTATGTAAACATTGGAGCCTTTTCTTTCTTCAAAATATTGTTTAAACATTGATTATAAATATTCTAGATGTTTTTAAGTTTGGACACCCTTGGTTAGTTATTGGTCATAAATAACAAAGATAGACGTTTTACATACTAGACAAACAAATGGATAAAAATACAACTGAACAGGTAACTAACTAAATGTTTAGGGTTATGTTAGCGTAAAAGCTAAGTAGGTTTATTATTATTTAAATTTAAAAATTACACTTTGACCAGGGAAATGAACCCTGAACCTTTGGCTTAGGTCTCGGGTTCAATTCTTGTGTCCAGGTATAATTTTTCAAACTAATGAAAATGGTATTTAGATATATAACTGTAACTAACAAATATAATAGTTTGGCTATTTAATCCATTAAGTTGTGTTAAGCTAAACTCAGCCATATTCAAGATCCACGAGGCATTACACTTCATAATACTTTGATTTTGAGTTCAGATGGAGACAAAGTTTGATATACATATGGTGTAAAAATAGCTGAAGTCAAGGGTTTGGACTTCACAAGTGGGGTTCAATGCATGAATAAATTCACTTGTTTACTAAGCGCCTGTACAAACGAATAACTAAAACAATATAGCTAGGTAAATTAAAATTAAGGTTAGGTGAGATTAAGTTAGTAAAAGGCTTAAACCTCTGAATCTTTGGGATTAGTGCCACTACTCTACTATCCGAGCTACCAAAGTTCTTGTAAATATTTGAGAATTCTTTACATATTTATAGTTATCCTCCCAAAGTTTTGCCGATGTAATAATACTATATTATTCACTTGCAAAGAAGAACACATACACAGAAGAAGGTATTCACTCTATTTTTTTAAGTTTTCTGTGCAAGCTAACACACTATAATTGACTCAAAAACTTCATCTATAAATTATGTACTGTAAACTATTTGTTCATAAATATTTCTCAAAGTTATAAAAAAAATTGTTATTAAAGATGGGTAAACCAAAATAAGATGCGTTCATAAATACCCACCATTTCCCTTCTTGCCAATGATGTTAGTTTATTTGTTTACCTATGATTGGTTCTTTGGAGCTATTTGTAAGGATGGGCCTTAGAATGTTAATGTTACTACTACTTTTATTTAGCACTGTCTCTAAGTACTCGTTCAGGTTATATGCTTATGTACTAATTACACTAATGGATTAGGGATTGGGAAGGTTAAAATTAAAGGAAGTGGACCCAAATTTTTGTGGAGGGGAGTGGAAAACTATTTAGGAAAAACCACCCCAGTTCACCTGACCGAGATTCAAACCTCTATCTCCATGTCCTCGGCAGTCAAGCTCAACAAGAAACAAGCACGTTTGCCAACTACACCACCGAGGCGGGTAATGTTAATGTTACTTCAACTCTTACTTTTTACTAAGTACAAAACATTTACTTAATAATTACTACACTTAGATTTTGTATCCAATTAATTACACATGTAATTAATGATAAAATCTTTATTGTAACATTTTATCCCCACCAGTAGTGTGTCTGCTAGCCTTACCCTTAGATACCCAGTTTTATCCCCAGCAGGGTTCAGAAATAAATTACCTTGTAGTTGAAAACAAAAGTATTAACGAACTAAAACAAAGATCTCAAGATCAATAGCTTTATTTAAGTATCATTTTAACTTAACAAGGATAGTTACAATAATGAGGTGTCCTATTTCTAAGTTAAACATCACAAATTAAAATTTAATTCAATTAACTTTTAAAATATATATTCGTGCATGTAATTATAGTGAAAAAGATTATTTGTTTTCATGCTACTGAAATTAAAATAGATTTCTTATATTTGAAATTAAATTTGACTACACCAATAAAATCTTCATTTGCTTTGATCGGAAGAAATATACATAACATTAACTTTAAAATTGGTCAAATGTGCCAATTTAACCAGATAGTTTTTGGTTCACTAAAATGAGTAGAATATTATTACAAACGCTTGGAAGCAAGCTGAAAGAGCTCGTGTAAAAGATTAAATGAGATCAATTAGAGTTGGAATAGCTTAAGTTTATTTAAGTTGATTTAAATTTAAATAGCCTTGCTTTGAATGGGCCTTTTAATGATTAAGATGATAAATCACAATTTTTCAAATCTTCTTGACATGTGCTGTGACATTGTCTACAACAGTCAGTATATGCAAGTGCGCTCTCCACGCTCCTCAAAGCTTCATGCGCACACAGTGAGACGGTGCTCGAGAGGATTAGTATATTGACAACCACTCAGACTTGATATGGTATTGTACAATAAGAGGGTGTAGTAGATTGACAACCACTAAGACTTGATATGGTATTGTACGATAAGAGGGTGTAGTGGATTGACAACCACTAAGGCTTGATATGGTATTGTACGATAAGAGGGTGTAGTAGATTGACAACCACTAAGACTTGATATGGTATTGTACGATAAGAGGGTGTAGTAGATTGACAACCACTAAGACTTGATATGGTATTGTACGATAAGAGGGTGTAGTAGATTGACAACCACTAAGACTTGATATGGTATTGTACGATAAGAGGGTGTAGTAGATTGACAACCACTAAGACTTGATATGGTATTGTACGATAAGAGGGTGTAGTAGATTGACAACCACTAAGACTTGATATGGTATTGTACGATAAGAGGGTGTAGTAGATTGACAACCACTAAGACTTGATATGGTATTGTACGATAAGAGGGTGTAGTAGATTGACAACCACTAAGACTTGATATGGTATTGTACGATAAGAGGGTGTAGTAGATTGACAACCACTAAGACTTGATATGGTATTGTACGATAAGAGGGTGTAGTAGATTGACAACCACTAAGACTTGATATGGTATTGTACGATAAGAGGGTGTAGTAGATTGACAACCACTAAGACTTGATATGGTATTGTACGATAAGAGGGTGTAGTAGATTGACAACCACTAAGACTTGATATGGTATTGTACGATAAGAGGGTGTAGTAGATTGACAACCACTAAGACTTGATATGGTATTGTACGATAAGAGGGTGTAGTAGATTGACAACCACTAAGACTTGATATGGTATTGTACGATAAGAGGGTGTAGTAGATTGACAACCACTAAGACTTGATATGGTATTGTACGATAAGAGGGTGTAGTAGATTGACAACCACTAAGACTTGATATGGTATTGTACGATAAGAGGGTGTAGTAGATTGACAACCACTAAGACTTGATATGGTATTGTACGATAAGAGGGTGTAGTAGATTGACAACCACTAAGACTTGATATGGTATTGTACGATAAGAGGGTGTAGTAGATTGACAACCACTAAGACTTGATATGGTATTGTACGATAAGAGGGTGTAGTAGATTGACAACCACTAAGACTTGATATGGTATTGTACGATAAGAGGGTGTAGTAGATTGACAACCACTAAGACTTGATATGGTATTGTACGATAAGAGGGTGTAGTAGATTGACAACCACTAAGACTTGATATGGTATTGTACGATAAGAGGGTGTAGTAGATTGACAACCACTAAGACTTGATATGGTATTGTACGATAAGAGGGTGTAGTAGATTGACAACCACTAAGACTTGATATGGTATTGTACGATAAGAGGGTGTAGTAGATTGACAACCACTAAGACTTGATATGGTATTGTACGATAAGAGGGTGTAGTAGATTGACAACCACTAAGACTTGATATGGTATTGTACGATAAGAGGGTGTAGTAGATTGACAACCACTAAGACTTGATATGGTATTGTACGATAAGAGGGTGTAGTAGATTGACAACCACTAAGACTTGATATGGTATTGTACGATAAGAGGGTGTAGTAGATTGACAACCACTAAGACTTGATATGGTATTGTACGATAAGAGGGTGTAGTAGATTGACAACCACTAAGACTTGATATGGTATTGTACGATAAGAGGGTGTAGTAGATTGACAACCACTAAGACTTGATATGGTATTGTACGATAAGAGGGTGTAGTAGATTGACAACCACTAAGACTTGATATGGTATTGTACGATAAGAGGGTGTAGTAGATTGACAACCAATAAGACTTGATATGGTATTGTACGATAAGAGGGTGTAGTAGATTGACAACCACTAAGACTTGATATGGTATTGTACGATAAAAGGGTGTAGTAGATTGACAACCCCTAAGACTTGATATGGTATTGTACGATAAGAGGGTGGTGGGGTTGGAGCTTCCAGTGTATCACTCGGATGTTCTATAACCAAACCAATCACCAAATAAGTCTGTTTTTATATAGGAGCTAAACCTACCCAAGAAAGAGGGATCTAACCAGCGGTTACATTGACATAAGAACAGCAACTACACAGGGTCCTGTAAATTGGAAGGACATTACATGGGTTGCATTGAGGTAGCAAAGAGCATTATAGTATATTGCTATGATGAATAAATCTATTTGTATATTCTATTTGTATTTGAAATGTATAAATAATTCATATCATGGACAGGTATTCTTACTTATACACTCTATGGTGTTAGGAGCTCTAAAGTTCATTGCCGCACTTACAGAAGTATGCCACCTACTCCTATCTTGAGCTAGTTCCACCCAATCCAACTCACTACACCCTATCTTTTCCAGGTCCATTCTAATCTTATCCTCCCATCTACGTCTAGATCTTCCCAACTGTCTTTTTCCATTGGGTTTGCCAGTCAATATTCTGAACACGTTTCTAGATCCTCCCATTCATGTTGCATGTATTGCCCACCTTAAGCTACGAAACTTGATTATCCTAACAATGTCTTGTGTTTAGTACCGGTTATGTAACTCATCATTATGTAACCTCCACTTCCAAGTATCCTTAACCCCTTTTGAACCAAATCTTTTCCCAAGCCCCTTGTTTTCAAACACCCTAAAATTATTGTTTTGTATATTCCGAGTTTTGCATTTCTTGAAAGCAGGTGATATGTCAACAACTTACCGACAGAGTAATAGCGTGCATTTCCGGCTGTATTATTTTCTTAATTCTCACTATAATTTTGTTCCTAAATATTTAAACTCATTAACCCTGTCAAATAATATGTTGCTCGCAGTAATATTTAAATTATTATCCTCCATCTGTGTTCTCTGTGTGATCGTACACATACTTAGTCTATTCAGTGTTCCCTTATAAACCGATTCCCTTACTATCCTCTAGTAAAATCCCTGCATTTCTTGCAACAGCTTCCTTACTATCACCAAACAAAGCTAAGTCATCTGTGTACCCTTACAGCTGTATTCACTCGTCTAATGTCAGCCCTTTCCTACTCTCTTGCATTTCCCTAATTGCATACTCTAAGGCTATATTAAAGAGTAATGGGGTTTCAAATCATCATGTATTTTGAAAGTATTTGATAAGTGACATCCAACCTGTACCCTGTAATTAGAATATTCTTAAATTCAATAGAAAAAAATAAAGTCTCAATCTTATCTTAGGAACAAATTAGATTTTAATGCATTTAAAAAGTGCACCGGGAAGTATTGGTCAATATTGTAACAATATGTAATAATATTAGAGATGGTTGATCAAATATTAATGTAATTGATTGATATATCAGGGAAAATTGCCGTACCTAGACCATATTTGGTAAAAGTATGAGCAGTGTTGTCAAGTGCTGGACAACATTTTTCAAAATATGAATCAATATTACCAACCCTGGCAATGATTACATGATGTGTACATGGTTAAGATCTACTCAGTAATTTGGGGACCTTCAAATATAGTGGACTCAAACAATGTGTTTGTGAGTATAATTGGGATAAATGTATTGTTACAAACGAAAAAATCAAAATAAATTATAAGTGTATTATTACATGTTTTAACATGTCTTGAGTTTTGGTCACATGAATAAAATTATAGATCTGATTGAAACTTTTCTTATTTTATAAGTCCTTAATATTATAATAAACGTGTCAGATACTGAGTTGGCAACTTATTCCTTTGTCATTAGTCTGGCAAGAAACATTTTCAAATTGACAAAAAACAAAATATTGATAATTGTTATTCATCATATTGGTCGGCATGGTGACCAATGTTGAGGTGTGTACAAAGTTTAAAAATCATTTAAATACATATAAAAACTTTTTAAGACTGTAAACTTTCTACTATCCATACTCGGGTAATCCAGTTTGCGGATTATCCCTACATGATTCTCAAAATACTATATTGTGAATGGGGCTTAAAAAGTTTTCATCACAACCATACAAAAAACATCAATATATTATTAAAGTAAGAAAGAATAAATGACTACTTTACAAAGGAGATGTAGGAGAAAATATTGTATTGGCCCGAATATAGTACAATAACTTTCTCCTTAAAATGTCCTTCCGAAAACACGACTCTTATTATATGAAAAAGGCAGATTCATAAATAGGTATATTTTGTAGCTTGCTGGAACTGAAGGTTGGTGGTAATCAATGTGTGCATTTAATAATAAACTCAAGGTCAAAACAAAACAAAGCAAAAGAAAGGATTCCCACTCTTCAATGCCACTGAACTGGTAGTTCAGTAGGTCAGTGTTGGTGGCAAAATCTTTGCTATAGTATTAATATAACAAAAAAAATCTCCATGGCGGGCTCGCAAGTGAGTAGTGTGTTTAAAAGAAGACCTCCTCGGCGTCTTAAGTACACAAGGAAATGAGAAGAAGCTTATAAAACAAAAATAAAACTGTCAAATTTGTTAAGTTTATACCTCTAGATATATTCAAGATCTTTTATTTTTCATAAAAAATATCTTTGAAATTTTAGTACCATATTATGTGAGGCCCTACTATATTCGGGCCAATACGATAATACCATTAAAGCTCTACTGTATTTTTATGCAAACCAGTGTATAATTGTTTTAATTAAATAAATATTTGTGTTATAAATACAGTTCATAAATTAACATGGAAGAAAAAGATATGTATTCAATTATCTGTGTTTTTAAATTATCCGTGCATTCTCCAGTACTGATTAGACCAGATAATCAAGTGTTTACTGTGCATTATTTTTTTAAAATCAGCTCAAAAGTTACAAGACACACACGAGAGATTGTTTTGGTGTTTATCGTCTGAAAAAATCAGGTTGGATGGCAAAGTAATTTTAAGCTGTCTTAAGCTTCGGAAGAAGTGAAACTTTAGTTTAGCCTGGAAGGTAAAAGTCTTACCTTAAATGATTACACTTTGACACTATCTTACAAGATGCACCATAGCTGAACCAAGCAAGGTAGGCAAGCTCATTCAAACTATGTATTAAAAATTTACTACAGAAATCTTAGCTTAGAAAATAATTTGTTATTTGTTTGATTTTGATAACATAGTACAAGTGTGTAAAACATTACACTATTGACAAGTAGGTGTTGTACAGTTCAATTTTCATGGGAAGAGCCTTTTAAAAAATACAAACATATTTATTGCAGCCAAAATTGATCTTATTATTTTCCTAGTGTTATTTTGTAGATATGTTTTTAGCACCACCTCTAACTACCCGTTTAGGTTAAACACTTATGTATTAATTACAATAGTGGTTTTAGGGATGAACGTCATATTTATAGGATGTGTATCCGTATTTTCATGGAGGGAGAATGGAAAACCAATTTGGAAAAAAAAAACTCAGTACACCAGACTAAGATTTGAACCTCGATCTCCCAATCATCGGCAGTCTAATAATAATAATAATAATAATAATAATAATAATAATAGTATTTAGCACCGCGTCTTACTACTCGTTCGGGTTATACGCTTATCGGCAGTCTAATTTACTGCAAAATGATGCCTTAGACCATGCGGCCACCGAAACAGGTATGGATATTGGTAATATCTATAAAAAATGACAGCAGCAGATCACATGACCTGAAGTAAGAATACATACAAGTAGATCTAGTAACCTTTCTAATCCTAAATAAAACCCTTTCTATGAAAGTTGGACTGTATCTCCAAAGACATCTTATATTATTTTTTAATAAACAATTAGTCTAGTAAGGGACAAATAGTGAAAACTTTCATATTCAATGTTCTCTCATTGTAAAATTATGTTGAAGAAGGAATGACTAGCAAATAAATCTAGCACATGTTGTATTGTCAAAAATCATCTTGAGGGAATTTATAATGAAGAGAGTTTGTCTATATTGGTGGCATGTGTCATAAGGCCAAGATGAATTTATCAAATTCATTGTGTTATCTGTCTCTTTACGTATTTAAAAAAAAATATTATGCATAGTTTTGCTTCAATGCATACTATCCCAGCGCTCTTACAGATTGAATGTCATGATATATTTCCTGGAATAGATAGCCAGAAATGATCTTGATAAGAAAAGTGTTTGAAATAAATTGTTTTATGATTATGTTGTTCAAATTGATAGAAAATTATGTTATCTATAAGACTTTGTTCATGATACAATTTATTTTAGAATTTATCAACATAAATCAATAAATAAAATTCAACGTCCAAGTATAACAATTTTACTACGGTTGCCACAAATATGTGTTACGTGTCATCAGCTGGTGACTGACCAACTACCGAGTGAGCCACCGAGACCCCCCACGCCCAGAGGATACATAGTTTAAGAACAATCTAGATATAGCGCCCAAGTGGTTGGGAGAGTTTCACGTAGTAGTAGGGCTAATTTTGTAAAAACTAGTTTAATTAAATTATTAAAATAGTTGTTATTATTAGCACTTACGCTAATGTGTAATGGTAGGGTGATTGTGAGATGGAATGGAGGACCTACAGTTTAACGTGGAGTCCGAACCACGGTGGAGGCCTGGCATTCCACACATTCACAAGATGTCTTGTCAGAGGTGAAGGAAGGGTTTGGTAATCAAATAAATCTGTGCCGGGACCGAGGATTGAACCCCGGCCGCCAGCACAGAAGTCTGACACCTTACCCCTAGACC
>CABFOV010001148.1:59193-78157 GCA_902141375.1 Timema poppense
GGGAAGCTTTAAATACCTGAGGAGTGTAATAAAGGAAAGTGGAAGGAAACAAAGAGAAATCAGTTAGAAAGGGAGGTAAACAGAAGATTTTTTTCCAGAAGCGTGAGAAGTTTAATTTGGAGCACTAAGACAATAACATTTCAGTAATCGTTACCATCTCGACATGAGCACACATTGACCTTTACATCGTGCGGCACAAAATTATTCTATATGGGGCATGAAGTAATTATGTTTCTTTAAAAACTATGTATGCCAATGTTAGAAGGTTGTGAATTCTATTACATAACATGTGAAATATTAAAAGTTTTTGAGAATTCTGTACAGCTTAATATTAATACACTTATCATTAATTAGGTTTATGGTTTAGAAGCATGTAGTCAATATCTTAGTTTCCACTAACAAGAAAAGATTGATTATAAAGGTAACAAATGTGCAGGAAGACACTAAATATTGTAGATTCTTAATTAAACAAAGTATTTGGACAAATATTTATTTCATGCTGTGGTGAAACTAGGCTGTGTCCATAATTTATAAATTTAAATTATTAGGATATTCAGTATTTGTACCTACTCCAAAACAATGGCAGATCAATTTACTTCAGAACAGCAGTCACCCAAGACAAAATGCTCTTCCCAAAATAACACAAATCAGATATAAAACTAGTAGTTTCATCGTGTCTATATTGTTACTTTGTCTTCTTAAATCATCAGCATACCTGGAAGTTTTCAGTGACTTTAAAATTTCTCCAATTTATTCCCGACTTTCCCGGGTGTATTTCAACTATGTAACACTTATGCCACGTATTCATTAAGGAACAAATAGTGCAACAGTTGCGGGACAAAGACGCGCAACATTTGATTGGCCACACCAGCCAGTCGTCAGAGATATTTTGCCTGAGGAGGCAGTGTCTAACTTGTGCAGCTTACATATTCATTCATACAAGTATTTCGAGTCATAAAAGCAAGAAAAGTTGGTGGGTTCAAAACTTACTACAAAGAGACTGTTAAGAAGGACCACTTGCGCTTGCTCACAGTTAAGAACAAGAAACATGGCATGGGTCACTTGAAAATGTTGCAGACTGTCCCGAGTAACATCGGGCAACGTAGCGCACGTCAAGTAGATTCCATGTTGTGGGTCAAATGTTGCGGAACAATTGTTCTCTAGTGAATATGTGGCTTTACAGTAAGTAAGAATGTGCAAGATTTGAGAAATCATAATATAAAACAGAAAGAAAGTGGGGTTTACTGGTCAATCTCTAAAAATAAAAGATTAATTTTTTTTTTACAAAGCTTTACTAGAGGTTAGTGAGATTTTTCCTTTTTTTTTCTGAAGCTGAGCAAGATTCCCAATACACTCCTAGTATTCAATCAATTTGAGCTTAAATTTAATAAATAGTCTAAGCACCATATTTTTAAAATGAAAGTATCTCTCAGATATTTGAAATGATGACTTGTGAACAGTAATAAAAAAAAAGTTATGATTCATTTGTGTATTACTTGGATAATGAATTAAAAAGTATTACTGAAAAGAGGGTTGGGGTGAATCTTAAGAAAAAACGATCCCCTTCTAATCCCTTCTCATCTGGAGCATCAGAGAACGAGAGAAAGAAGTTGAAGCCGTACTGAAGTTATATTATAAGATTAACTTAATACACTATAGTGCTAAGCTATCTTGACATCCTACTCCGTTCTTTCAACAGCTAGTTTGTCAGTAATTTACATTGACATCTTTTGGGATCTTCCTCCTCCCTGCACATTACACAAACAACATCTAGACAAGTAAAGAGAAGAGTTATCTTCACCCAGATTCACAATACAACACAACCTTAGACAACAAGGTTAAAATTTATTTCAGGACTTGAGTTTGGGCTTAAGCTTGAAACTCGAGCCCTCAAAAGCCCTTATAATATTTAACATGGGAAATAGAATCCATGAGTTATGAATCTGAAAAGAAAAAAAAAAAAAAAGTCAAACCAAAGAGGATGGATAGTGACTAACCTATTCAACTGAAGTCTTCATCATCCAATATGTAGTGTGCAGACACATATATATGTGAGTTTTTACTCGGAACATATGGCGCACTAAGACACCAACTCCCTTTTTCTTTCCAAACCTAAACACACTATTCCCTAGTAAATATGATATAGTTTTTTTTTAAATGAAGTGTATTTTCTCGATACTATTAATCTACAATAATGAGTTAATATGTTTGTATATATACTTTATCTCTGTAAGAAAAATCTCTTTTCAATTTTTGAGATATGTTGTTATATTTGGAAGAAGGTGGATAGAATCATATAAAAGGGAACCAACACAATATGGCTTTTACAATACAAAGAGAAACAGCTCATACTTTATGTTGCTGCCATCGGACAAAGAGGTAATGGCTGCCTCTTGAAAAAATTGATCGTTACCACCCAGCCCCGTGATCTAGGTTTCATTATATCAGAATTCATCAGGAAAGAGTGTGAAATGCACAACACAACTGCCTAAAAATTAAAAATAAACACTAAAGGGGGAAAAAGAAAATTGGTAAAATTATTTGCTAATTTCCTTTTTCTAAACTTTGTGTTTTTTGTCTGACCTGTTTCACACTCCCTCCTGATGAATTGTGGTACGGTGAAATCCAGGTCAAGGGATTGGGCGGTAATGATCGATTTTCTTCAAGAAACAGGCACTAACGATTTGTCCAGTGGCAGCAACGTAGAAAGTAAACTGTGTTCTGCTTTTTCATTGTAAAAAGCCATATTGTGTTTATTCCCTTTTATTTGTTTTCTATCCTTCTTTCAAATATTACAAAGTACTACAATAATTTCATCTAAAATATTTGTAATTTAGATAAATAGTGTTTAAATTAAGTCCATTAGCCATACATATTTAAGCCAGTAATGGCTATAAGCTAAATCTGGCCCGTTTAGATTCTTTATGACTAACAAAATGGAACCCAATTCCCCAGTTTTTATGGGATTCAATTGGAAAATTGGTAGTCACAAAAATAAATAAAGCTTTCTCATCTATCAAATTTTATTAGAATTTTGGTTACAAAAAACAATACATAAAGTATTTAGTTCAACTAGCAGACAATTTCTTTATAAGTTTTTCCATGTGATTTTACACATTTTTCTTACACTAATAATATTCCCATTCTGACAGGAAAATTTCCTAACTTACTAATTTAATAATTGCTATGTGGTAATGATATGCAAATTTTACAAAACTAAAAATGAATAAATGCCAACCAAGTGTACATTAGATATTCTTTTTATAATACTACATAATTAGTTCTGTGTACAGTTTTACATAGAAAAGATTGGTCCACTTTTACAAAAACTGCAAATCAGCTTTTGAAGAGCAAGTGTCTAAGAACAAACCCTTACAACTGATATTTAGAAATATATTATAGCTAATGGGGAATTAAATGTATCATGAACAAGAGTTATAATATAAAACTGGCACCAAAATGTTAAGTCAATGTAACTTGTAGAACCCATGACATTTTATTGTTGCAGCGAGAGTTTCATTTGACAGGAAAATTCCACAAAAAACACTAATTGAGATGAATTCTAAAATATGTTATTATATTTTTAAAACAACTAAACAAATGTTAACAAAACTGAATATTGACAAATAAAATAAAATTATACCAACAAAAGAGAAAACGATATTAACCAAATGGAAGAATGTCTACTAAAACAAGCTTCATCACATTTGTTATAAATAATACAAAAATAAATCCTATATAAGATTTTTCACAATAAGAGCTTTACTGATTGCATTTTAAGTATATGTTTATATGTGTCATCACCTTTCTTTGTGCTAAAATAGAGATTTAAATTACTTGTAATTGTTTATAAACTGAACAGGTAGTAAGATGAGGTGCTAAAAAAACTACTTGTAATGGCTATTAATTAAATTTGACACATATATACATATAAAATTTGATTTAATATAGACAACACAAAAATGTATAGTTAAATTTATGATATTAATTTTGCAAATAAACATGATTTATAAAATAATACAAAACTAAAATTTAATGATAACTGTTTGTAATATAACATGTTTCTATTCAAACACAATCCAAAGACATTTCAAACACTGATTGAACATCTATATTTAATGCTCTGAGTCCACAAATGTAAAAAATTATTTATGGTATAATTATAAATGCATCTTTGAAACATCTTATCAGGTTTTTTTTTGAACCGCGTCTTACTATTCGTTTGGGTTAAACACTTGTGTACTAACCATGCTGATGGTTGGGATTAGGGAGGTTAATGTAGAGGAAGTGTACCCACATTTGCATGAAGAGAAAGTGGAAAACCATTTTGGGAAACTATCTAAGAAAAACCACCCTAACTACACCTAACCAAGATTCAAACCTCGATCTCCCCGCCATCAGCGGTCTAGTTCACTATGAGAGTAGCACCTTAGACCATGTGGCCACTGAACCATGTCTTTCCAAAATTATGGTGTACAATGTTAATTAAACTGCCCCAATGGCAGATAAACTCTCTTATTATAATAAATAAGATTGATTTAATCTAAACATGAATTAACTAGAAATAACTTAAATATTTCAATTACAAGCAGTACATTTTTAGCCTAAATGAGTCATAAGAATTAGTGTTTATTAAATGTATGAACAGTAACAAATATTATTTTTTCATAGTTATTTAAAAAAATGAAATTTATATTAATAAATTAAAAGAGAGGTATGTATTGAAACTAACCGTATAGAAATTAATCAACATTTTTCTCTGAAAATACATTGAAAACTATTTGCTCTAGGGGTGACCTGGCGGTCTATGGGTAAGGTGTCAGACTTCTATGCTGGCGGCCGGGGTTCAATCCTTGGTCCTGGTACATATTTATCTGATTACCAAACCCTTCCTTCACCTCTGACAAGACATCTTGTGAATGTGGGGAATGCCAGGCCTCCATCGTGGTTCGGATTCCACGTTAAACTGTAGGTCCTCCATTTCATCTCACAATCACCCTACCATTACACATTAGCGTAAGTGCGTATAGCCCGAACGGGTAGTAAGACGCGGTGCTAATAATATTAATAATAATAATAATAATAACAGTGAATTCTGAATACAATCAACGGTTTCACGGCTGCTCCTGTGTTAGTTTACAAAGGGCCGTATCGCGGTCTCGATACGGCCCAATGACTGAAACATTAATTCGATAGAATAAACCCACCACTTCTCATAAAACCGCCGATAAAAACTTATAAGTAGTTCTGAATTATCAACAAAAACTTTGTGTTTAAATCACTGTTAACATTTTATCTTCGAGGTCGAAAACATGTCCCTCTTGTTCCTCCTCGAAGTGTAACGCTTGAGGATGTTTCATGGGGAGGGCGTTTTATGTGTTTGAAAATCACGCATTTTTGAATAGGTGGTTCTATATTTTTAAATGTGGTATATTTAAATTATACATTTTGACTTGTAGTTTCAATTAATACTTCTACCAATTTATTTATCATCATCATCATCATCATCATCATCATCATCATCATCATCATCACTATCATTATCATTATCATTATTATTATTATTATTATTAGCACCGCGTCTTACTACCCGTTCGGGTTGTACGCACTTAAGCTAATATGTAATGGTAGGGTGATTGTGAGATGAAATGAAGGACCTACAGTTTAACGTGGGATCCGAACCACGGTGTAGGCCTAGGCATTCCTCACGTTCACAAGTTGGGATTTATAAACGTCTTGTCAGAGGTGAAGGATGGGTTTGGCAAACCGATAAACCTTCCAGGACCGAGGGTTAAACCCCGGACCCCCAGCACAGAAGTCTGACACCTTGCCACAAGACCGCCAGGTCACCTAGCAATTTATCTAGGTTTTAACTTTTAATTATAAGTTATAACCACTCCTTACTTTTAAGCATTTTATAGAATGTT
This sequence comes from Timema poppense, assembly GCA_902141375.1. Classification (NCBI taxonomy): domain Eukaryota; kingdom Metazoa; phylum Arthropoda; class Insecta; order Phasmatodea; family Timematidae; genus Timema; species Timema poppense. The sequence goes on from CABFOV010001148.1 coordinate 65,121, forward strand.
TACTAAAATGTTATATGTAAATGTTTTGTTTCTTAGGGTTATTTTTATTGCATTTTAGCTATACTAGTATATTTATAGATATCACCTTCAATTTTGATGGTAGCTTGTGGACTCAGAGAACAATAATACAAGCAGCCAGCCTCAATAAAGGGCAACAGATAATTTGGAAAGATAATTTTTTTAATTTTTTTTAATATTGTCTTGTTCGGTAAATTTAGACAAACTTATTTAACAATGAATATAGGATATTTACTATAATACATAATAAAGTAAGAAAATAGACTAACTATATCATTCTACAACTATTTTAATTAAATTAGTACTATAACAATATTACTTTCTTTTGTTGATGGATATTATACAAGTTTCTTGCAAATATCCAGAATTCTCATAAAATTGAAATAGGGTATAAATTTAAAAAATACACCTATTTATATTTACATTGGTCTGATGAGAAATCTTTCTCCCTTTACTGATACAGCTATCTATTACACAACAAAACATAGCATTAGGTTTCTTTGTATTACCCCAACATTTTAGCATTAATTTGCTATGATTGAGGGTCAGTATTTTCAGTCACTGACATTTACAGTGTCGCTTTAGTCTTGAAATACTCTAATTTTAAAAATACTCAATGGAAAACATATGGCAGGTTAATGTTTAAACAACATTCTGCTAATCCTGCCATTGCCTAGATTTTCTCGATGACATGCTTCCCTTTTCAGACGCTACTGTGGCACAAAGTGTTACAATTGCAAGCAATACAAACAAACCTATTTATTCGAACAATAATTATTTACAGTACTTACAGAGAAAGAAGAATATAAAAGCCAGGAACAAAAAGAGAACTGCAGAAGCTATTGCTCCAATCACATAGACCCAAATCGGGACCTTGGCATCTTGTTGTGTGGATGGAGGTTCGCCTGGACATAAAAGAAAAGCGTTGAATGATACTAGGTGAGTAAATTATAACATGGCACCAAATAAATGGATTTAATAATGCCAGGATCATGATCAACTTAACTTTAACTTAATGTAGCATCCACTTAAACTAAGAAAACAATGTGTAATCACGATTCACACAACTTAACATAACAACTCGAGCTAAACCTCTGCATTCTAAAGCAGGCCTACCTATGTGTTTTAATCTGTGATTTGTACTATTTGTAAAGTGAATGTTTACAGTTTTCAATTGATATAATAAATATATATTATTAAACTTTTTTGCTAAATTTAGCTTTCCTATTTTAGTTTAATTATTTGGTTTCAATGTCTGATCCCTAAAACTTAAACTAAAGAGTAAGCCTTGGTCATAAAACCAACAAATGAATTACTAAATAGTTCTGTAGATGTCACTCACATGATTGCCTGGCTAGATCCCGTGATACTCTTCATGTAACGTTCACTTAACGTGAAAGACCTCCTAAAACCTCTATTGTGTTAATTTAAATGCAAGTAAATGTTAAGTTAAATGAAACATGATTGCTTCCATTTAAAAACACGAGAAGAGCCTTTACGTTAAGTTATGTTAAGTTAACCTTAAGTGAACGTTAAGTTGATCGTGATCCTGGTATAACAAATGAGGAAATGTAGAACTAAAAGTAAAGTTGGGTTGAATTTACTATTTTACGAATCTGAATGCCCAATTTATGTTTGAATCAGGACTGAGTCTCAAATTCGAATACAAATTTTGGAATAGTTATAAACATAAGAGGAAACATAATTAATGTATTATAATAATATAATACATAAAAAGTATAAATAATATAATATATAAATAGTAACTAATTGTCTACAATATTTCTTATAATCCATTCATTATAACATTCATACATTCAATTTAGTGTTAGTGTCTGGGGCCTGGTTATAAAGCTCATCCTACAATTATAATTAGAAATGAACCACCACTAAGCAACCAATGATTAGTATTAGAACTCTAAAACAAATTTGCTCCAAAAAATTGCGGGAAAAGAAACGTTTTTAAAGATTTGAGTCTCGAATCTGAAATTTTACTGGGATCCTCAAATCTCAAATCTCCTTAAGGATTCAAGGGTCCATTCCTAACAAATGTTAGCGTTAAAATGTTGTACATTGTTCTACTTTATTCTGCTAAAAACGGGGCTTTAACGTGCTCTAAACATTATGTGAAGTGTATTAATTTGACCTTTTGGGTCTAAATTATTCTTTTAAGGTGATATAATAGTTAAGCGGGAAATTATAAACACCAGAAATCAAGTGAGTTTATAGCTTTACTTGATAGAGCTGTTTGGCAGTAGGAGAACAAACAGGGGGGGAGGAAAAAACAAATCCCATTATAATGTGTGTTGTGACCTCCCTATCAAATTATATAATTTGATTTACAAAGATTCATTCTACTCTTCCATACCAGTTGTGTTTCGTTTCCAAGGCATTTAGGCCTCAATGATCAACCAAAATGTTTTTATTTTAGACTTTTCAGAGAAGAAAATGTAAACATTTAAACTATATTTATGATTCTAGTGATATTCATTATTATTGTACTAAGGAGAAATATGTAAACTATTATTAATATAAGGAACACACTTAAATGATTATATGCAATTGAAATTTGATAGATATAAACAAACATCTTTGGGTCAATTAGTCAAGATAAATAAGTTGATTAAGTGGAAAGTAAATATATTAAAATAAGAGTCAAAATTTATTATGAGTTATCAAGTCAATTACTAAATATTTAACAAACAAATTTATAAAAATTATGAAAAATCTTTGGTGGTAAGTTCTGCAGGTAAAATAGATCAGTTTATTAGGATTTCTATACAAATTCAAAGGTAAGAAAAGCTATGTTAGTATAAAGTTAAATTTTATTTTGAAGAATTTTATAAAAGAAGTGTTTAATAGTTAGACAAAGAAAAGATTGTAGGCTAATGGCTAGAAAGTTTTACAAAAGACAATAAGATAAGTATAATATTTATACAATTTCAAGCAAGAAAACCTATTAAAATTACAAGGTATTGGTATATTGAATGACAAGATAGCCTTGACTAGGTATGTTTATGTGTCAATATCTATGAAAGGCTATTGAAAATAGTTTAGTATTCATTCCAAAAAAGCCTAATCTTGTGTACCAATAGAGGTTTTATCTAGGGATGGGGCCCTCAAACACTTTAGGACTCTCAAGATTCAAGGATTCAAGACTCAAATCCTTGAAAAAATATCTTTATCAATTTTCCAAGTGAAATTTGTTTTAGAGCTCTAATACTGCTTAGTGGTGTTTCAAAACCAGTTATAATTATAGGATTTACTTAACAACCAGACCCCATACCAGTAATTTATCACTTAGATGACTGTATGAATGTTATAATGAATGGATTCTGAGAAATAATTTTAACAATTAGTTACTATTTATATTACTTTATTATATTAATTATAATTATTTATTAAGTTCATAATTTTTTCCAGGGTTTTGATTCAGACTCATAATTCAAGATTCAAATTTGTAACCCGCCTCGGTGGCGTAGTTGGCTAACGCGCTTGTCGTGTTGAGCTCGCCTGCTGAGGACGGGAGATCGAGGTTCGAATCTCGGTCGGGTGAACTGGAGTTTTTTTTTTCCTAAATGGTTTTCCGCTCTCCCTCTACGCAAATGCGGGTTCACTTCCTCTAATTCAACCTCCCCAAATCCTAATCCATTAGAGTAATTAGTACTTAAAGCGTATAGCCCGAACGGGTAGTAAGACGCGGTGCTAAAATATATATAAATTTGTAAATTAGTAGATTCAACACAATTATAGTTTCATCAATATTCAAACTAAGTGAAAAATCTGATTGCACTAGCTCAGCTAAAGTTCGTTCACAGTAGGAGTTTACCTCTGAAAGGCCTTTTTCCCTACCAGAAATCTATTATATAGTAGGATATTGGTAGGAAAAAAGACCTTTCAGAGGTAAACTCCTACCGTGAATGAAGTATACCTAGTCAGCATTGCGCTTAGGCTTCTATTCTCCTTCCAAAGTTTATGGCAAAGTACTTTTTAGTGTGTGAGTTGGCAGTTTTTACTTTGAGTCATTCAAACAGAATGAAACCTGGGTCGGGGGATTGGGCAATAACAATCAATTTTCTTTAAGAGGCAAACATTACCTATTTGTCCAGTGGCAAAAATGTAATGTGTGAACTGTGTTCTTCTTTTCATTGTAAAAACCATATTGTGTTTGTTCCTTTTATATGTTTCTATCCACCTTTCCTGTACCTTCTTCCGAATATAATACAATTACCTCATGTAGCAAAAAAAGTTTTTCTTATAGATATTTTATATATTCACATCCAGTGTCCATTTCCTGTGTTTGTCCTTTATATTATTTCTTTTACATGTTCCTATCTAAGTGTCCTATCATTATTTACACATTTCATTTTGTTTCCTTTGAGTTTTTTTTTTTTTGTTTACTCTGTTTGTAAGTTGCGTTGTGCATTTCCCACTCCTCCCCTCCCTGATGAGTTCCAAAATAATGACACCTGGGTCGGGCGATTGGGCAGTAACAATCGATTTTCTTTAAGAGGCAAACATTACCTATTTGTCCAGTGGCAGCAGTGCAAAGTGTGAACTATGTTCGCCTTTTCATGGTAAAAGACATATTGTGTCTGTTCCTTTTATATGCCTATACTCTCTTCCAAACATAATATAATCAAACAATAGAAAGTACTGAAGAACTGTTTTCTATGGAATAATACCATATATTTAGATTTAATTAATTAAACTCAAAAGAGTTAACAAAGTTGAAAATTTCAAGTTTTATAAAAATATTTTTATGTAGAATACCCCAGTTTTATTAATTTTTTTCTCACCACAAGATTGGGAACATTTTTAGAGTTTTTTCATACACCCAGTGATATACTTTAGAATGATTGATAATCAAACTTGTGGGTACAAATTAAAATAGGTCAGATTCAAGTGTATTTTTAAAATCTGAATTATAAATCTCAATCTTCATTTTACTTACAAATCTGTAATCTTTTTGGAATAGAGCACTAGACTAAATCATGGTTTATATTAGGAGGGATAGCCAGCACACTTACCTAGGTGATACTGGAGTAGAAAGTGTTTAGATAGAACACTAAAAAACACACAAACACATTTTTAAGGACAAGCTTTTACTGTCACAGACAGCTTCATCAGGTCAAGGGAGTAGAATGATGCTTTTGGTCCACAAACTCGCAGCAATAGAGGAATATCTCTACACATGTCCTTCTGGTACCAGACCCACTACCGCATTCCTGATAAAACTATCAAATTTCATTTTGGAGAAAAATTACTTCAGATTTCTAGGACAAAATCTACCTACAAATTAAAGGTACTGCCATGGGAATGCGCATGGCCCCCTCATATGCACTTTGTATATGGGGACACTGGAACCTGTGATCCTGGGCAGACAACCCTTTGTTGGTTCAGATACATTGATGACATGTTTATGATCTGGACCAACACCACTCAGCAACTCAAGTCCTTCCTGGTAGACCTCAACAAATTTTCACCGCTAAGATTTACCTGGAAAATAACCACATCTGGATGTAGACATCACACTCCATCAAGGACACCTGAAAACAACTGTGCACACCAAGGAAACCAACCAGCAACAATACCTTCATTATGACAGCTGCCACCCTATGAGCAACAAAGAGATCACTCCCACATAGCCTAGCCATTAGAGCCCTAAGAATTTTCTCTGATCACACTGACCTTTAACAATACAATAAAAAACTGTGGCATGCTTTTTTGAACAGAGGCTACCCCAAAGCACTGGTGTGTAGTCAAATAGACAGAGCTCAAAATAGTGGGCCCACAACCTCAACAAGAACAAACAACATCCTTCTCGTCACTACACACCACCCTGGACCCCACAAACTAAACAATCTCTTGAAAACAGGATAATGCATTCCTCCACCCTTACACAACATATCTTCAAGGAGCCTCCAAAAGTAACCTATAAACAACCAACCAATCTGCGCAACTTACTTGTAAAAACCAAACTGCCAGATCTCACAATTCAACCCGAACCCAAACAAATATCAGGGTCATTTCCCTGCAAAATCTGCACCATACATAAACTAACAAATTCATTTTCCAGCAACATAACTAAATAAATGATCCAATAAAAGGCCACCATACTTGTGATTCTGAAAACCTCATCTACCAACTGGAATGCAACCAGTGCCAAGCACAATACATTGGCCTCACAACAAAAACACTTTCAAAAGGTCACCCAATCTCCACAATATTCTAGTCCATCCCAAACTTCCTGACCCCAAGAGAATCCGAGAAGAAAAACTGACTACCAAAGGATTCATACCACTGCGGTAGCCCCCGTTGCAGCACATGTGGAAAGCGTTCCACCTACCAGCTACATCCTTCAACAGCAGAGTAACCAAATTGGAATACAAGATCCCTGGTTATTACAATTGCAAAACCAATAACTTGATTTATCAACTACAGTGCAAATCATGTGATGCAGAGTATATAGGCCTCACTACAGGTTCTCTCAGACAGCGAATGAACAATCATAGTTTTGACACAAACCACAAAGATCCGGACAAGCCTGTACCCATTTATGCTGTTACCCACAACCAGGACTTTCAAACCTGTTACACCGCCAAAATATTAAGAGCATTTCCCAAACAGTTCTCAACTTAGACAGTGGGAACTGGCCCACCAATTACCAAATTAAGATTACCACCACGCCTCAATAGAAGATAGTTTTTTTTTCCTATAAGATTATCATTTTTAAAATTATTAATATTATTTAGTTTCTTGTTCATCTTCATTAGCTTCATCTTCATTAGCTTCATCTTCATCTTCATCTTCATCATCATCATCATCATCATCATCATCATTATTATTATTATTATTATTATTATTATTAAATAGCTCTCTATAAATACTAACCATAGCCAACCAAGGAATTTATCTTTACTACCAAAAACCATTAAAAATGGAGTAATCCAGTGTTTGTGTTATTTGTACTCTCTTCATTCTTCTTTGTGTTTGATAGAGGCAACATTGTGTGTGTGACTACTTCTACTATAGAAGACAGCAGAAAGGAAGATGTAACCCTTGTTTGTGCACTGGATTCTTCCCACATTTTTTCTCTGTCCCTAGGTGGGCTTTCTTAATCAAATTTACTCTTAGAAGTTTATTTTTTCCTTTTTCTTTAGTTTTATCAATTTCATTTATTATAAAACAGAAACACTAATAAGGAGAATGAATGGTCATCGACATGACACAAAAATTAAAATAAAGATAAGCCTGTAGCATCACATGCCGAAACCCATAGTATGGACTTTAGTCACTGTTACACAACCAAGGTGGTCAAATCTCTGAACAAAGCAATATGCAACCCTTCACAACTAGGAATATGGGAATTGGTCCATCAATATATCATCAAACCCAGACAAGCCCCCAACCTCAACCTTAGATAATTCCTCTCCTTCCTACCAGCACACTTATTATTAGATTCAATACAACATTATTCATAGTGCTGCTATCTATACAGTGATGTCATAACTGAAAAACAGTCAGCTTTGGACAGTCAACCTTGCAGTTCAACCAAGAGCATCAGTCTACTCTCTTACCTGATGAAGCTGTATGTGACAGTGAAAGCTTGTCCTTAAAAATGTGTTTGTGTGTTTTTTAGTGTTATATCTAAACAATTTCTACTCCACTATCACCAAGGTTAGTGTGCTGGTTATCCCTCCTAATTTAAATCTGTAATCTGAAATATTAAAAAACACCATAAGAATCAGGGATTAACTTTTTCACATTATTATGATATTTTAAAATTATCATTTTGTTTAGATTACGTGTTAAACCAAATGTATTGGATCTAGTTGTTAGCTTTTCCCTATAGTGATGTTGGGCTAAACTACTAGTAAGATTAATAGTTACAAACAAAATTAATAAAAGTGACATTAATTTTTTCGCCAAATTTTGAATCTGAATTTTTTTTATAATGATCCATTACCCATTAATCCTGTGTTCTCCCTCTTGTGAGTGTGAGTCAAAAGTATGAGTAGGTATATTATTAGATTTTCCAGTAAGTAACATTAATCTAAACTCACTCCTGCAGGTAGTATTATCATAGTCCAGTGACCATCCTTCAGGACACAAGCACTTCACATCATGTCGGTATTCATCTAGAGCCACACACTGAAAATCACAACCGCAACCATTGTCCACGGCGGGTATTATATGTATGGAGCCTCCGCCTGAATGTGGGCGCTTCAGGGTCTCACCGAGAAGAACCATCGAACCAATAAATGAATATCCACCTTCACCATTCGAGATGGAATCATTCCAAGCTGATCCACCTGAAAAAAATATAAACATTAGTTTATTGTGTGTTGATGTCTTCAGAGGGTGAACCCAGATCAAGAACTACATAGTCGTATTATATTTAAAAATACTCAATGTATGTTCAATTATTGAGATTTTTAGGAATTATATACATTATAAATCAATATAAATATGAAATAATCTTAAGTTATAGAATTGCATATTATGATAGTAACATGGTTTATCAAATTAAAATGAAGTATTACAAAATAATTTCTCAATAAAAAAATTCTAGGTGATTTTACTTCATAAAGTTCTGTAAATAAACATAACATAATTTTTTATAAAGCATAAAACAACTAAGCAAAAATATTCGAACCCTATTATTTTCATACTCTGTATTGTAATGTATTTGCCAAAAACCTAAAATAAAGGAAAAAAAAAAGTTATGCTTGATATGTGCATGTTTACTAGAAAACAAAGGTAATGTTAAGTGTATCTGTGATTTGTTGGGACTTAAATGGAACTTAAAATAAACTAATAAGGGAAACAATGAAAATTCACACAATCCTGAATTATGTATAGGATGTGCGATTTAGGAATCGAGATATTTAAAGCCATGGTATTAAGATTGAATATCGATATTAGTAAGATGGAGTGTAGCAAGGTATCAAAGAATCGAGTAAGATATACCTAATGTAACAAAGTGTGACCTAGATCATTCAACCTTCAATAATCTTGAACATTTGTATACATGTTATAGAACTGTATGGTGAGTCATGCAATGTAATAAAGAGCAAGAGAACGCATATACAACAACACGATGTAATCAGACGGCTAACCAAATAGCAGTATCTGAGTACACGGTTAAAAGAAAAGAGAATAACCAGTATATTTGCCAAGGTAATGCTGAGGTGAAAATTGTGGAAAACAAACTAACACACACATTATGTAGCTGGTGTAGCTAGTGTGACTGTATGTGGTTATGTGCTAGTGTGCGTGTTTTATTTTTTGTAAATTTGAAATCATAATCATCAAGAAGTTTTTCCAGCCACTGGTTGAGTCTGTTTGAGACACGAGCCTCCTCCACCACCATGACCCAGTCTTCTCCTCTCTCCTCCACCTGTCCCTTGGTCTTCCTCTTGGTCCCCTGCACCCTCACCCCACACACTTCAATATCCTGCATCTTCATTGATATCCTCTCCTCCAACATTCTCCCCATATGACTGTGCCTTTCATTTAAAATCCAGTTTTAGAACATTGTATAGGTCATCAAAGTCTGGACCCTGCTTAAGGTTATAAATGATAATGGTTCAATTAAATATACAACACCTTCAAAGAAATTTAATAGCTAAAAAAAATATATATATTTAAATAAAAAGCGGCTGAAAATAGCAAATATAGTGTGCGGACTGATAACAATAGTTCAGCATTTGATGCTTTTATTTCTATCATTATTCAATAATACAATATAAAACTGCTTTTCAGGTTCAAAAAGAAAAAGAAATTTTACACATCAGAAAAATTAGTCAGTGACCTTTTGGCACAAACATTAATTTATAACTCTCGCAATAGACTGTACTGCCAATGACAGGGATATTGAGGTTTGAATCTTGGTCGGGTGTACTGAGTTTTTTCTTCTTCCCCTAAATGGTTGTCCACTCTCACTCCACACAAATGTAGGTGCGCTTACTCTAAATTCAACCTTTCTCATCCCTAGCACATTAGCGAAATTAGTACATATGAGTACAACACGAGCGGGTAGTGAGATGTAGTGCTAAGAAAAACTTACAAAAGTTTAAACATGTATAGCTTTTTTGGGAAAACCTCTGTAGATAAGAATGTTTATGCAGAAAACAGGTGGAGGAACAAGGGGAAAACCCAATAATACTTGCAAAATTAAGCCATAATTATATTTGTAAAAGATAGAGCATACCCACTTAAAACAAAATGTCAAGTGAGCAGCAGCAATTAATTACTAACCTGTGGATCCTCCTCCCCCTCCCCCAGCATTGCAGCCGCCCCCTCCTCACACCAAAACCACCATCTCCCATCCCATTGGTGCTGAAGTAACATGCCTTGCCACCGTGGGAGCCTTCCATCAGAGCTTTACCCGATATTTCCCTCACAGTCGCATTCCCATTCCTGTGGAATCCTCCGCCACCCCCTGAGACAGGATCATGACATTAAAACTTGACAGAACAGTGTAGGTCTACATGTTTGCATCCAAAACACAACAAATCACGTATTTTCAGGACACAGCAGGCCTCTTTCTCGGCAGACGAGAGTAGAACACACACTGGGCTAGGGCTAAGGTGACCATATTTCTTAGTCGCGAAACTGGGTTATTTTTGGAACATTTTGGGGTTTGTGTTGGATTATGGTTAGGTGTCCATAAAAGCGAGTCCGAGGGGGTATGGTACGGATGTATGGTCTATGGAATACTGCCAGGGATGGGGAAGGGGTGTGGGGTGTGGAGGGGTTGGCAACATTAAAAAAAAAAGCTTTGAGAGTGGTATTTTAGGCTATCATAAACGCCCGGAATTAAGGTATAAAATAATAAACATATAAATTATACAAGAATCACTTTTAGTTTTTTTGATGAATGGAAAATCATTTTCCAGTTTACAACTAAACTTACAAGTGCACTTAGACATTGCAGTGTTTACTATTCACTGGATTACAGTTTTAAACAAAAACACAGAACTAAGAACACAGCAGTAATGAATATTGATATATGAGAAATATTCAAAGTGACACATGAGCAGGCCACTAAAGAGAATGTTCACGAAGCCGACTGAATGGCTCTGAGCCATTGGTGAAGTTGATAAGTGTTGGAAGCAAAGAGATCGAGAAGTGAGGGAGTGCGTATCAACGTTTTTAATTGACCAGATAGTGTGGATGGCCCACACACACAAAGAATATTATTCCAACAAACTTTTGTAAAAATATTTGAAACTATTGTTTCCCCATGACATAATATATGTTCATTTAATTTATTCATGGCTTCAGGAAAATGTAATTTATTTTCCTCCAAAGCAGAACTGTCCCGCCTAAAGTGTGGTATAATTTTTCAAGGGAGTTAGATACTTGCAATATGAACTCTTAAAACCATTATGTTGGACTAGGCTAAGATATGGTGTATTTACAATTTTTACAGAAAGAAAATTAATTTTTTATTCAGATTCCCAAAATTGGCTAAATTCTTAGATCTATAACTTAACATTTATGAAGGAAATATAAATATAAACGTCAGTCATAAAAACAGGATATATATTTCCAAAGTAAGTATGTGCAAATCTTTGAAATGTTGAAAATGAATTCAAATCTTACCAAGATTCGGATTCGATTTGAAATTTCGACTCTTAATGTTATGATTGCTTTTATCCACCTATCCCGTGCCTTTTTCCAAATATAACAAGATAATTCAAAAAGCTAAAAGAGAGATAAACAATTATATTTCATATATTCGGATCCAAAGCCCATTTCTTGTGTTTACCCTTTTAAATGTTCCTATCTAAAGTGTCCTATCATTCTTTACCAATTTCCCTTTTATGTTTTTATTTGTTTCTTATTTTTGGAAGTTGCGTTTCGCATTTCACATTACCTCCTAGAGTTCCAATAGAATGAAACCTAGGTCAAGAGATTGGGCAGTACCGATCAATTTTCTTCAAAAGGAAGCCATTACTTTTTTGTCCATTGGCAGCAACGAAAAGTGTGAACTGTGTTCTACTTTTCATTGTAAAATCCATATGGTATTTGTTTCCTTTTAAATAACCCGAATAGGAAGTAAGATGGGGAGCTAAAAAAATTGTTTCATTCCAGCTTTCCTGTGCCTTCCTCCAAATATAATGAATCTTAATATTAGAAAAATTCAGATTCAATTCGAAACTTTAAATATAAATGAATCCCAGATTCAGATTCGATGGGTATTAATCAAAATTTGAATCTATAATTCATACTTTTGAATATTATCAATTTCACTTTCTATGCGATAAAAACACCAGTCCATTATTAAAATAGTCAATAGTTTAGTTTGTACATTTTTGTAATATTGGGCTATGAGGTTTTATTTTAACAAAACACCTCACTTTCATTGACATGACAAGGAAAAATGGTGGCAATTATAATGTTAACAATTTGATAATTGTTTAAACAGTTGTGTATTAAATACAAGCACAGTGATAATATTATTTTATTAATTTAATTTAACTAAGATATTGTCCAACACAATGTGGTACCGTAGTGCAGAAGAAATCCCAGTCATAATACCACGCTAATCAAACTGTTCTCACCTGCCGAGTTGTTCCCATGCTCCACCCCCGACACAGGTGGAAGGCTGGGATTGGGTTCGTGGGCATGTTGTACCCTGTTCTCTGGTAGGGTGTTGTGCCCCAAGCCTCCACCTCCAGCAGCAATCATCAGCGGCATCAGATTACTCTGCTTGTTTGTCTAAACAATGTGATGTAGATTAAAACATTTGATTATAGCACGAGTCAAAGATAAGAAAATTATTGTTGTTATTGTTATTATCATTATTATCATAATCATCATTATTATTAACATTATTATTATTATAAATATTATTATTATTATCACCGCGTCTTACTACTCGTTCGGGTTATACGCACTTACGCTAATGTGAAATGGTAGGGTGATTGTGAGATGAAATGGAGGACCTACAGTTTAACGTGGAATCCGAACCACGGTGGAGGCCTGGCATTCCCCACATTCACAAG
>CABFOV010001148.1:89077-109604 GCA_902141375.1 Timema poppense
CATTCTATTTTTAGGAACTCCAAATTGTGTATGCAGTATAAAGTACCATTCAGTATGAAGTTAGCTTTAACATAAAAAAAAACTAAAAAGTTTTATATGCGGTAACTGTTTATATTGTTTACATAAACAGAAAAAAGAAAACACTAGGGATTAAATAGCTTGAATCAAACCATACTTTAAAAAAAGTGATAGGGTTTAAGGCTGATCCAAACCTCACAATGTGCCTAAAATAGGTTATGTTTGGAAGAAGGTAAATTAGGTTGATATATTTCTAGTAACAATTCTTGCAAGGCAAATTAAATGCTTATTAATTATTACCATAGTAGACAAAGAAAGAAGGATAGAAGAGGGCAATACATATTTAACAGAAAACTGTAGGCCTTAAAGTTCACAATTAGAAACACAACAAAACGTAATTATGTAGTTTTCCCAACTTCTCTTTTCTACTTCTTCAGCAATCAATCATCATCAACTGTTTCCAGACTGTGGCTGGTCAGTTTAGTAAATTGCCTCTATCTTCCTCTATCCTTTCACCATTCCTCCTCCATTAATTTCTTCCATTCTTCTCCTTTAACTTGAACACTTTCTGTTGTCTGCTCCTCCCATCTCTTTCTTGGCCTCCCTTGCAGTCTTTTTGCTAGACTTCATTTCCAACATTTTCTTTGTCATTCTCTCTCTTTCCTTCCTCATGACATGCCCACACCATATTAGTCAAGACTGGACTATGGCAGCATGGTTGGAAGTAGATCATGGTCACCTAGATTCTGTTGTTGCTGTTTCTTGATTAGCTTAAAAAGTTTAGTCTTGGATTCTGCAGTTGCCTGTTCAAACTTGTGTCTTTACTCTTGGTAAATGGAGAGAATATTGTATTTATATTATATTTAACTGAGGGAAGTTTATCTAACGTTGAGACGAGGGAGGTACCTGTATTTGGTTATATATTGGTGAATAATTTCCCACCTACAAAGCTGGGAAGCATTGCAACTAATGGACATATTCTGAAACTAATTTATTACACTTCCTGAATAGGTTAGATAACCCTAGCACCCTTAAGTTCACCTGGAACATCTCACAACACTATGCCATATTCTGGGATCTGGAACTGAACCTTCATGAGGGAAACATAAACACCACAGTCCCCACCAAAACCACCAACCATCAATAATACCTCCATTTCCAAAGCAACCATCCTCAGCATGTAATAATCTCTCTACCCTATAGCCTAGCTACCAGAGCCAAATGTATATGTTCTGAGAAAGAAGACCTTAACAATCAATGTCAACGATTCTTCAAGGTTTTTACAGCCCGAGGATACCCTAAAAACATAGTCAACAGTCAAATAAAGCACTATTCAATAAAGAGCCTATCAACAAACAACCCTCCAATGACATATCGCTCACCACCCAATAATAAGGACTAGATAAACTCAGATTTGTACTAAACACAGGCGGCAATATCCTAGCCTCATTACCTCTCACACAAAATCTTAAGCCAATATGACTGCTCCATAGAAAACCTTAAATACAAGTTAGAATGCAACTACTGCATTACTGAATACATTGGTCTCACCACAGGAACACCAAGACAACGAATGAATGGTCATTGTTTTGACACCAATCACAGCAACCCTGACAAAAAGTAGCACTTCATGATCAAACACATAATCCAGATTTTGTCTCATGCTATAGTATTAGAGTAATCCGAGCCCCCCAATAGTTGCAATGCTTCCCAGCTTAGTAGGTAGGAGCTTGCTCACCGATATAATATAACCAAATCAAGGCAACCCAATGGTCTCAATCTACGATAACCTTCTCTCCTTTTCTTCCAAGCAGGCCTACTCACACCAGTCAGTAATTTCTATATAAACAATAATAAAAGATGACATAATTTAATAATTAAGTATATTATAAACACAGCCTTCTATCTATTTACCAAGAGTTAAGACAGGTTTGAACAAGAAACTGCAAAATCCAAGCTCAAATCTTTTTTTGAATCAAGAAACAGACGACAACAGTAGCTAAGCGACTATGCTCAACCTCAAGCCATGCTTCCATAGTCCAGTCCAATATAAAGAGAATATATAGGTAGCGCCATTTGGAATAATTTGTTGATGGCATTGCTTACATGAGCCACGAAACTACGTCACTCAGTCGCGCGCGGTCCATGTGTTTCAGACAGTCCTTTCATTTATCTTTAGGATTATTTATTTATTTGTGTTTGGCTGGTAGTGGTTTTTTCGTGTATAGTTAGTTAATTTATTATGTTTACCACTCAAGTATCTGTTTTAATATCCTAATATAAAATACAGCAGCGATGTTCTAGTTAATGATTCGATGGTAGTAACTATAATACTAAATATATGTATGAATGTTAACTATATGTAGTTGTATTGTTATTATCAAGCTGTTTATTATTTTATAATAATTTTTCTTTATATAATAGGTATATAGGACACAAGTTATTGCTGAATGATCAGACTTTTAGGCTTTTTGCTAATTTATTTGCGTACGTTCTTAAATTTTAACTACATGTATTTCCAAGCAGACATACAAAATGCCTAGCTTTGCTGTTGCACTCTGTGTAAATAATCAACAAAACTGCAAGGGCAATAATATATATTTTTACTCATTTCTTAAGGATCCAGAAATTTTCCGTACATGGGAGCTCAAATGTAAAAGGAAAGACACAATTAATACAAATTTTGCTCGAATGTGTTCCATTCATTTTGCTGATAGTGACTTTGATATTTGTGGTGCTAGATTGAAAGTTAACTAAAATGCCAAGAACTTAAAACAAATTGAATGTTGCCAGTGTTAATCCAATAGTTCCAACACTTGAGTAATTTTTAACATATTTTAATAGTTTTTTAAGTGTAATTTATTCAGTTTTTCTCATTTAATGTTGTGGATTTTAAATATGTATTAATATGTTTAATGTTCCCAAACGTGATATTATAATTTATAACAAGCATTATTTAGAAAGGACTTAATTTATCTTCCATAAATTATTATTATTATTATTATTATTATTAGCACCGCGTCTTACTACCCGTTCGGGTTATACGCACTTACGCTAATGTGTAATGGTAGGGTGATTGTGAGATGAAATGGAGGACCTACAGTTTAACGTGGAATCCGAACCACGGTGGCGGCCTGGCATTCCCCACATTCACAAGATGTCTTGTCAGAGGTGAAGGAAGGGTTTGGCAAATCTTCCATAAAACTTAGTGAATGTTAAGCCACGTAATCACGTCTCATTTTCAGCGATTCACTGAAGATTAGTACAAAATGAACATCAGAACACCCATTTCAATACACTTAATTATTATTTCACGCTTTCATTAAAATTCAAAAGGAGTTATACTTTTATTAATTGTTAATTATCATCATCATTGAAAAATAAAAATAAAACGAACCGGGTGAACACGTACAAGAATTAAAGAATTAATTTTTATTTGAATGTAAAGATTTATTTAGATATTTATGAAAACGTGCCACCACAGGTTTTCATAAAGTTTACTCTGAAGTATGAACATCAAACATTACCGGATTGAAAACGTAGTTTATTAACCGAGGTATTAAAATGAACTAAACACTAAATACATATCAGGCATGAACATACTATAAACAGAACTACCAACTTATGCATAAAAATGTACCAGTATTAATTATACATAAATGTTAAATTGCTATACCAACAATATACAGACAATGTGTTGCTATAAGATTTCTAAAAAAAATTGTATTTAAGTGGTGAGACAAACAAACTGGCCTATTTTTGGACTGTTACAGATAATTTGAATGTCTATGGTATATAAGTAGTGATATGTATCAAATAAAACAGCATGTGGCACTTTTAGTAAATTGAGCAATAGTTGATTATTCTCTACATGATAATTTTAATAAATGACACATGTGAACAAATTCCTTTAATTTTTATTTTCATTAAAAATGAATCACTTGAAATTATTTATTGAAAGAGACACGTGAGAACACTGCTTTAAGTGCTGGCTAGTGTAGTGAGTGACGTTACAAACTCAGCCAATCAGATGTCTTTCTCCAACTGGTGCTACCTTCTATTCTCTTTACACTAGTCCAGTCTGTGTTTTACTCTCTTCAGCTGGAGTAGGGGACTGATTTATCCTGGAAATTACATTGTGAACTTTGAGGCCTACAGTTTCCTGGTAAGTGGTCTATCCTTTGTTCAATGTTTAATTTAGTACAGTTGTCTGGCACAATTTTTCCTCTGTTTAATTAATACCATGCTGACCAGAAAATAAGCTGCACTTTATTTATACCAAAAACAACCTTTATAAAACCTTCATAGAGGATATATAATTGGACATTTGGTTAATATGTTGCAAATGTTTTAACGTTGAGGATTGAAAATGATACATAATATATTGAAATAGTTAATAGTCATCACAACAGATAGTAGTACTCTTTACCACTTACCTTTGACAAGGTGAATTATTGTTCCTTGAACATAGCAAAAAGTTTAGGACTTCGGTCCAAAACTAATCTAATTTTTTTTATAATATGTAAACTTTTTATATAACATCATAATTGTAGCATTTTTAACTAGAATATGTTTGATTTGATAGCTATTCGAAATTCACGAATAATATTTGCTTCGATTCAATATTCAATTCTAAATTTTTAAAAAACTGCTTTTTAGATGTCTAGAAAACCCCAGAATTTCACAACAATGTTAAATGATAAAGTTATGCCTAACTTTGAACATCTTGTATGTTTGTAAAAATGCTTCATCTTTTCAATGAAAACCACAATCACTGGTAAATATTCAGATCACTTTTATGTGTTTTATTTTACCAAAAATATCACAGTGTTACTTACACGTTTTGTTAAAATCCTTATGTGGATCTCTGACTATTGATGGCTCTGAAACAAACCGAAAAAAATAATTTTTAATGTACCTGATCAAGGACCAAAAACCTGTATATTTCAATTAAAAGCCCTTTTTAGGCTGATTAACTGAGATATTAGATGCTCCAGTACTAATGAACCAGAAATTCTGTCGTGTGGTTTTTTGCATTCGACTTTTGATAACATTAAAAGTGGGAGCAGAGAAATTGTTAAGTAATTTTAAAACACTCTATATTTCAATTCTATTGTATTTTTAAAAATTTGGTAAAATGGTTTCACTAATATATATGTATGGGTGTATTGTTGTTTCTTTAACCACCTCTCACTACTTGTTTGGGTTATACACCTATGTACTAATTACATTAATGGGTTAGGGATGAGGAAGGTTGAGTTTAGAGGAAGTGTACCTTCATTTGCATGTAGGTAGAGTGGAAAACTGTTTAGGTAAAACCACCCTCAGTACACCTGACAGAGATTTGAACCCTGATCTTCTCATCATTGGCAGTCCTGCATATTGTGAGTGTGATGCCTTAGACAATGTGGCCACCGAAGCAGGTTATTTTCTTTTACAAACACTTTTCATCCCAATGTGTTTGCAGGAATGGTCTAGTTCAATATTCATTATGACAGTATTCTATCATTTTACTACTAACTTTATTTTAGTAAGTTTTAGAGGTGTACAGATTCAGTAAAACTGATTACCGGCGATTACTGATTGTTTAAAATAATTGTTTATGCTATGATTATTTACACAGATTAATCCCGATTATCGATTATTTATTAATAACTATTGGAATATATGCTTAAGCGAATGATAACAGTTAATGTGATTAATACAAAAACATTGTATGTATACAAAAATATAGTTTATGCATAGCCGGTGAAAGTTGGAACTAGATTGTTAGTTTTATCGCCGGTACGAACTTATATTTCTCTATTTGGTTATGCAATCTTTGCATAGTCCGCAATCCAGATACAATGTGTATATATATTTGATCAGTAAGCTCCTACCTAGAAAATTTTGATTCAAATTCTACTTTAAAAAAAAGATTAATCAACATAATTATCACCTATCACGATTAATTGCCAATGCACTAATAATAATCGCCCAATAACGATTCATCGGTATTCGCATCGATACACCCCTAGTAAGTTTAAAAAGTAACAAAGCATAAACCAATCAGGAATTATCACCACAATTCAAAATGTCATGTGGGCAGAGGTCTTTGCACCTTCACAGTGGTGTATATTTCACAAAACAAATAAAATATTAGCGTATGGAAGACAAATCCATTCTTTGTTTCAATGTGTCTCACTGTGTATCTTTGTATGTCATCGCTTCTGTTCTGACTTGTGTCAACCAGTGTGCATTGACTCATTATAAGCATGGAGTCAAAGTGGAATGGCACACAATGACACATAATGACACAAAAATGTATAATTTCATCCCCTTTCAAAATGTTTTGTATCATATTGTGTGAGCCTGGCCTTACTGGTAGTTGAGAACAAACCATCCCGTTATTAAAAGTCGTCATATTATTAATATCAATCACCAATTATTTTGATAGCAGTACAAATCAAGGGTAGAAAAGTTTTTAGTAGGGCATATCAATTAATTATGCATGGTACACTTTAGGTTTTTATATAAAGTTATTTTTTTACTCACCTTCATATAATGTGTAATTGTAGCCATTCAGTATCTCTGGAGGTATGCCTGAAATCAAATTTTATAAAGAGAATAAGGTTATTTGGAATAGAGAATTAGGCTAAACCATGTCCTAATTTAAACCAAGATAAGTATAATATGATAGACATGCAATATTTGCATATTCCTTTTAATGATTATCTAGTTATAAGGGATATGTTAAGGTGCACTAAGCATGACATGTTTCCATATTTAATTATTTCGATGACCCAAAAGTCTTTCAAAATAAATACTCACCAATACCAAAACATTCCGGACTAAGTGAAATGTCGTCAACAGCCACATCACCTTTTGTGGAGAAACCTCTTCTAGCCTCAAACTGCAAGTAGTATCTGGATAAGAAAATATGGGGAAAAAATCAAGTTTGCATTAAAAGTATTGTCCTAAAATGATTTTGTACTAGTTATTAACTATCAAGTATTAGCATATATGTTTATTTGTTATTAACTAAGCATATTAAAAAACCATTTTATATGGTGACTTTGTGAAGATTTATTTTAAAATGTGTAGATACTCTAGCAATCTAATTCATTCTAAATGTTAGTACCTACATAGCATTAAGGTGGGGATGTAGGGAAGGTGAGAAAAGGTCAGTGTTTTTGCAACGTTTATAACAAAACCTTTTAAATAAAACAAATATTGCTTCAGTACAAACAAAGAGTTTAACTTAATTCACATGGTGACCTCAACAGTTTTTAAATATGTTAAAATATGCAATTCTATGCAGAGATATTCTAGTTTAGGTTAGTACCACTGTTAAATGAATGCATCGTTCGTTGTTTTTTTTAGCTAATCTGTCTATGCCTATGCACTTGTGTAACAGTTGAGTCATGTTCTTAGTTATAAAATGTATTGTTAAATCTAAAACCGGTTAATTATTTCTATAAGCTTGTGTACTCTGAAAGGTTATGGGCCCAGGCTTGTGATTGTGGATTTTAGGACGGGTAAGGCTATAAATCAAGTGTGCGCAGTAATACGCATGAACTCTACATGTTTGCTTGTTTTTTGTGAAACTGTTGCCAATCACCATCGCCATAATGGTCTTAGAAGAAGACAAAACATACAGCATTCCGCTTTTCGACGACACTAATTTCGACGACTGGAAGTTTCAGATAGAAACTCTTCTAGATGAAATCGATCTGTTGCCCTTTATTCAAGGTGACTATCGAGATTTGGTGAAAATTTTGTCTAGTGATAATGCGGAAATTAAGGCGGAAAAGAAAAAAGAACTGGACAAGCTTTGGAAAGCTGATCACAAGTGTCACAGATTATACAATGAATCTTGGACAGCCACTTGGATTTTGTGAAGGATAAGAACACCGCCGATGATATATGGCAAGTGATTTGTAACACTTAGGCTCGCAAAGGTATTGCTAATCAACTTTTACTGCGCAAAACCTTGTTGATGATGAAATTTGATCCCTCTTTAGAGACCCTTGAATTGCATTTTATTAGGTTTGATTGTACTATTCGGGAATTGAAATCATCGAGAGCTAACCTCGAAGAATTAGATGTTGTCTGCCATCTTCTCTTGACTATACCATTTGAATATCAAGTAATTGTCACTGTCATAGATAAATTATCTGCAGATAATCTCAACCTGGCATTCGTAAAAATGCACCTACTTGATGAGCAGAGCAATCGCCAAGCAGAAGGTATCGATGGATTGAGCCAATCATTCTCTAGCGTTATTATTTGGAAGGCTAGAAAATTGAAATCTTCGCAGCCAGAATGTTGTCCTAATTGTAAACAAAGCATTTCAAAGCAAGTTACTGGTAATAAGTGTTTTTTCTGTCATAAAGCTGGTCATTTTTGTTCAGGCTGTCCAAAATTGAAAGGCAAGAAGCAGCAGAATAATTCAATACATAAAGCAAATGTAGCTGAAGCTAGTGATGATGAATTTAGTTTGACTATGTTAACGTCAATGGCTTGTTGTGATGGATCTGTGTGGTTGCTTGACTCTGACGCCACTAAACATATGATCAGTGATAAAAATATTAGTTTGGTCTCAAATAAGAGACGCCTATCAAAGTATATCTAAATAAAAATTGCCAAATCAGGATCGATGTTGTGTGCTGAAGAGATCGGAGCTATACACGCGTCTGTGACTCACAAAGGTAATCAGAACTTTATTGAACTTTCTAACATACTTATTGTCCCTGGATTACAATTTAATTTACTCTCAGTTAGTAAAATGGACGCTAATGGGCTTAATTGTGTTTGAAAAGGGGAACGCTACCATTCTGAAAGGCAATATTTTTGTGGCTGCTGCCACTCGATCTGGTAAAGTGTACACAATGTCTCTTTCGCTTAGTGAAAAAGCATGTGCTGGTGTTGCTAGTTCCATTGTAGCATCATCTGATTTGTGGCACAAGAGGCTTGATCAGATTTGCAAAACCGGTTGAGTTCACTTAAGTAAGATTGTAGATGAAATCGAGGTTGATCAAGGATCGATACCTGATTAAGTGATTCTTGCATACAGGCTAAACAAACACGTCTTCCTCACACAAAGCAACGCATTAGAGCTAAGCGGCCTTTGGAGATCATACACAGTGATCTTGTAGGGTCCATTAAGCCCGCATCATATGATCAAAAGCGGTATATGCTTACCCTGATTGATGAGTATAGTCACTTTACAGTAATTACACTCTAAAGACAAAGTCTGAGGTATTTACATACATCAAACAATTTGAAGCTATAGCAACAGCTCACTTTAACCTAAATATAAGTCGCTTTAGGTCAGATAATAGTGGTGAATTTGTGTCGCAGGAAATGCTCGATTATTTAAAAAAGAAAGATATCCAGTCAGAGTTAAAAATCAGACATACCAGTCAGCAGAACGGCGTCGCAGAAAAAATGGGACGTAGCTTCATGGAGAAAACACGTTGTTTACTCCTTCACTCTTCTCTTGATAAGTCACTCTGGACGGAGTCTGTTATGACTAGAGTCTAACTACTAAACAGATCACCTACCAAAGCTCTTGAAAACCATGTTCCAGCAGAACTGTGGTATGGTGTCAAGTCTGATATGTTCAAACTGAAGGTTTTTGGCTGTGTAGCACATCTTCGATTACCTAATCAAGTTCTTAAAAGTAAACTGGACAGCTGCTCAAAAAGTGCTACTTTGTTGGTTACTGCCCGAATGGGTACAGGCTGTGGTGTCCACAGGAACAAAAAATCACACGTGGGCATGATATAATTTTTGATGAACATTTGTTCATAAACAGTGATGTTGTTGGTTCAACACACACTCGAGCTATTGAGGTAATCGGTTCAGCTCCGAATGAAGTTTTTACTGAGGAAGTGCAGGAGGAGCCGTCTTCAGGAAGAGAACCAGAGACAATTTCTGATGAGGAACTTGAACCTCTGTGTAGGAGCACGAGACCTTGCACTGCAACAGTTTAGCTAAATGACTATGTCAGACTGGCTCTTGGTGCTGAGTCATTTATTGACAACTTGCCAGAAACCTTTAAGGACATCCATAGTAGAGATGATGCGCAGCAGTGGATGGCTGCAGTTGAGGAAGAGATGTACTCATTGAAAAAAAATGAGACCTGGGCCCTTACTGAGCTACCATCCTGTAAACGAGCTATCAACTGTGAGTGGGTCTTCAAGATGAAGCAGGATGAAAATGGACAGCTTGACAGGTACAAGGCAAGGTTGGTGGTGAAGGGCTGTGCCCAGAAGAAAGGGTTTGACTACAATGAAACGTACTCACCCGTAGCTCATTTAACCTATGTCAGAACCCTGCTTGCAGTCATAAACAAAGAAGATTTAATTGCCTTCCAGTTGGCCTTGAAAAATGCATTCCTACATGGAGACCTTTTTGAAGAGTTGTATATGAAGCAGCCACCTGGCTTCGTAACTAACAGCAGCCTTGTTTGTAAGTTACACAAGACCTTCTATGGGTTAAAGCAGGCATTACAGGAGTGGAATGTTAAACTTGACAAAATTGTGAATTCTCTCAGATCTAAGTAGTCTGAAAACTAAAAAATGTATATACTTTGACTTCAGCAACATCATAAAAGCTTACCTTTTGGTTTAAATAGATAACATAGTTTTGGCGGGGAATAATCTGCAGAAGTTGAATGACATCAAAACATCTCTTATGTCAAAATTCAAGATGAAGGATCTTGGAGGTTTGCACAACTTTCTAGGTATAAAAATTGATCAGAAAACTGATGACATATCCCTTAGCCAAACAGCATACTTGAAGAAAGTTCTCAAGAAATTCAGTATGGAACAATGCAAACTGGTCAATACACCGAAGGAGGCAAAACTACCTGAAATAACTACATCAGAGTGCATAAAAAAAAGTACTGTGAGCTTGTTGGTAGTTTGATGCATGTGATGCTCTACACTCGCCCTGATCTGAGCTTATCAGTGAAGTTCTACATCAGTTATCAGAGCAATGCAACAGAAGCTCACTGGATTGGACTCAAACGAATACTATGATACATTCAAGGAACACTTGAAGTTGGTCTCTTCTTTCTGAAGAACTGTGATGTCGCCTTACAGGCCTGCATTGATGTGGACTGGACCAATGACAGCATTGATCGTAAATCTGCATCTGGGTATTTATTCCAAGTTTATGGTGCCACTGTTGATTGGACTACAAGTAAGCAGACTACAGTCACCCTTAGCTCGACGGAGTAAGTGTTTATCTCCCTGTCAACACCTCATCCGACCTTCTCTG
Source organism: Timema poppense (assembly GCA_902141375.1). Taxonomy (NCBI): domain Eukaryota; kingdom Metazoa; phylum Arthropoda; class Insecta; order Phasmatodea; family Timematidae; genus Timema; species Timema poppense. The sequence continues at coordinate 100,364 of CABFOV010001148.1, forward strand.
GTTGAGATGACTGACCTACCAAGGTGTACGAGGACAACCAGTGCTGCATAAGATGTTTGGATAAATGGGAACATTAAAGACTACAGCATATTGATATCAAATACAACTTTGTTCGTGATTTGTATCTAAGTGGTGTTATTGATGTGATTTATTTGGAGACAAGTGAACAATGTGCTGACATTCTGACAAAGAGCTCGGTTGGAAACCATTTTGAGTACTTTCGTAATTATATTGGTTTAATCAAATTCTGATTCACTAATTTATTTGTGTGTATTTAAGGGTAGTTTAGGTTTGTACCACCGTTAATAGTGTCGTTCGTTTTTTTTTTTTTAGCTAATCTGTGTCTATGCCTATGAACTTATGTAACAGTTGAGTCATGTTCTTAGTTATAGCATGTATTTTTTAAGTCTAAAACCAGTTAATTATTTCTATAAACTTGTGTACTCTGACAAAATATCTCTCAAGGGTATCCTGGAATTTAATAACAACTTTTTCTGTTCGTTTAAAAAGTATATCATCTAATGCCACTATGCTCGTGAAATAATTATATTCAAGAACTGTTTATATCACTGTGAGAATAAAATTTAGCTCTATGTTTGTACTGAAGAAATATTTTATTTATTTTAATCAAAAAAAAGTTTTGCAAAAACAGTGGTCTTTTCTCGTAGTCCCTACATCCCCATGTCATTAAGTAAATATTAGAGAATTGTAAAAAAAAAAAAAAAAAAATAAGCTGAAAAATGAAATCTTTTATAATTTTTTTATAATTATNAAAAAACCCTAGCAAAATCATAATCATCAAATGTTTCCAGCCTGTGGCCAGGTCAGTTTATTAAAATTCCTCGATCTTCCTCCATCATTCCACAATTATTCCTCCTTTAATTTCTTATATTCCTCTCCTCTCACTTTCACAAATTTTGTTATCTGCTCCTTCCATCTCTTTCTTGGCCTCCCTTGTGATCTTTTTCCTTTAGTTTACATTCATTACTGTTTCCCGCCTGTGGCTTGAATCAGTTTTTTATTCAAGCCATATATTTTCCACTACCGGCTTCATATGCCTTATACTCTAACTTAAGACTAGAGCAGGCACAACATCCAGTCCCCAACCATTAATTCATCACTGTGAAAGGGTAAGCCCACATTTCACCAATGATACATTTTTATTCCATGTCAGGAATCGAACCCAGGACCCTTAGCTCAGAAACAGACATGCTACCGACTAAACTAAGGTGTCAGATCAATCCTTTTACTACATACTTAATTTCCATCATTTTTCTTTGGCACCTTGACTTGACTAATAAGAAACCACAAACACTTTAATTAGGGCTGGGCTGATCAGCCTTTTTCCGACGAGGCCGATGGCGATCATTTGTTGCTGATCTTGTTGATCACTGCTGCCTAACTTTACACTATTACAAAGGAAATATGTAATACAACAAACCTATATTTTTTAATATAATAAAGTTTTTGGTTAGTTAAATTCTTAACCTCTTCCCTGACGCAAGCATTGAACAACACCTTTGTTTGCCCAAACATTCCCTGGCATGGATGCAATTCAATGCTTCAAAGTTATTTTAATGCCAACTATCAATAAAACACTATACTTTTGGCAAGTCTGAATACTTCATATTGAAGCTGAAAGAATGAGCTACCAGTTCAATGTTATAATATGACCACAAATAAAGTAATAAATGAGAAAATAAATTAGTGGCAAAAATGTGTGTCAGGTAAGTGTATATGATTATAAAAATAGCTGCTGGGGCAATGCAAATAGCTCAGCTAGGTGTGCGCCAGGGAATGAGTTAGCAAAAATAATAAACATAGAAAACAAAAAATAATTTGACTGTCATGAAAGCCGGACCAAACACATATTTTACTTATTCTTTACAAATAGGTGAGTTTCCACGATTGACTTGGTTATGCCTTGGTATCGAGGGTTTGTTATCAAGTGCTTTTGAACCAGGTGGAGCACGAAAACGATTTTGAGATGTTTTTCTTAAACAAAAATGTCAGTCGGGGTGGAGTATATCTAACATCTGTTAGGCGAATTTATGTAATTCTATTACATGTACTGAAATCGACAAAAAATGAGCTATTTAATTTCATTTTCAGTTAGAATGATGCTTATTTTGACTAGTCTTAATACACAACATATCAAGATAAACATATCTTCCCAAAAATAACCTTAAGAAAACATGAAGTATATATGTAATATTGAATAGGCCTAGATCATATTGTACCCTCTTTTAACTAAAAGGTGACCTAGCGGTCTAGGGTTAAGATGTCAGACTTCTGTGCTGGCGGCCGGGGTTCAATCCTCGGTCCCGGCACAGATTTATCTGATTACCAAACCCTTCCTTCACCTCTGACAAGACATCTTGTGAATGTGGGGAATGCCAGGCCTCCACCGTGGTTCGGATTCCACGTTAAACTGTAGGTCCTCCATTTCATATCACAATCACCCTACCATTACCCATTAGCGTAAGTGCGTATAACCCGAATGGGTAGTAAGAAACTGTGCTAATAATAATTTTAACTAAACGGTTTTTAAGGACCTACTTACTGTCATGTATTGCTAGCTAGTAATTGCTGTCCATTTTAACTTACAAAAACATACAATTCAATGACTACGATGTTATTCTCATTTAAATCTAACATAAGAAGTGCTGTTTTGAAATTGGCACGCTAATTCTCAGTTCATTGGTTGTAAGTTGTAACCATACTGTTTAGTCTAGTCAAGGAAAGCGTTACCAACCCGAGCTCTGATATCATCTCAGTCATAAACATTTGGTTAACAGTGATACCAGGTCAATCTTGAAAACACACCTATTGGTCTTAGTCGGAGGGTAATATTTTATGTGGGCTGGTAGCTTTGATTTGTTATAGGGATATTAAGAAGAAAATATTGAAAGTGCAGTTGGTATTATTTTTTCTGGCAACTTCAGGAAAAGAACAATGTCGTCTGCTACTAAGTAAAAATGTGTATAGTTTGTATAACGCCGATACTAATTAAAATCAACAAAGTTGACCATTATTCGCACATAAAAGCCAAAAGAACAAGTAGTCCTAATCAATTTTCAAAAAGATTCAGTTTTATTTTATTTTGAATGTGTCCAATACATTCAAAAAAGCTTCAATGAACCTTAAAATAATTTTAATATCAATCTTAATGTGCTAATTAAATACTGTCTTTCTTTTTCCATCCTCATTGCTACAAACATAAAAATATCGCAAGACATGGTTTTACTAACTTATGTAGAGTGGTAGATATAGATTATGTACGAAAGAGACTTCAAGGAAGGCCAAGAAAGAGGTGGGATGAGCAGATAGCAACAAGTTTGAGATTGAGAGGAGAATAATGGGAGCACATAAAGGTGGAAGGATAGAGGAAGATAAAGGCATTTTACTAAACTGACTCGGCAACAGGCTGGAAACAGTTGAGGGTGAATAAAACTGTCAAATGCTGTACAAGAGAGTGAATATAAATAAATATATTTTTAAAGATGTTTGATAGTTTTATTCCCAGAAGAAACTTTTTTTTTTGAAACCACAGGTTTTTTTTTTTGATTAACACTTTAAAGTGTTTTAAATTTCAAAGCATTTAAAATATATAGAAAGAAAGATAATATTGGGCTAAGAAACTTATTGATATGCAAAGAATATTCGCAATTTTATATTAACTAGGTCTCAAAATTTGAAACAAGTGTTCCTTTTGTAACTAAAGTGGCCAAACATTATTTTTTAATTTTACTAATTTTAAAAAAAGTTTTACTACCATTCAATTTTGACAAGTTGTCAATTTTATCAGACAAGAGAATTATTAAAGAGACAAAATATTCGGGATACATTCTGTGTAAAATTAAAGTTGGTGGTTACATCAATAAAAACACCAGAAGCTCACACTGCTGCCACTGGACAGAGATGAAACCATTATTTTTTTCCCTAGTGATAGCAGTGTTAAGTGTGAATTGTGTTTCTCTTTTTACTGCGAAAAATATATTGTGTATGTCTTGTTTTTTTAAGACCCTTTCTTTTATATACTTTCATTGATAAGATTGATATTTTCTAATATATTATATTATATTTAATTAAATTTAATACAATTGCCTCATGGAGCGAAAAGAGGTTTTCCTTATAGAGTTGTATCATTGTATATTTTCTAATATAAAATAATAAAAGTAAGAAAACAGTATTGTATTTCATTACTGTCAGGGTTTCAACATATTATCAATAATGGAATGGGAATGATGAAGACATGTACCAACAGTTTTATGGAGGGAGAGTGGGAAATATTAAATTTTTTTAAACACCTTTATTACACCTGGCCCGGATTCAAACCCTGACATAGCTATCTCTGGAAAACTAGACTAGACAATCTTGATGATAGTGTTGGTAATTTGACACTGCTACAACAGTAAAATGTAAGTTGTTATTCTAAATATATTATTATTATTATTATTATTATAAGTGTTTAACCTGTGCGTAGTCCTCGGCAACACGACCATGTGGCGATGCCATTGGTCTCCTTTGTCTCCAAAGCTCCAGAAAAGCTGTGACACGCGCTTGTCCTTCTCCTTAGTTGAAACCTCCACTTGATGCAGGGCCAAAGATCCACTGTGTGGTCCATACTGATGGTAGTGAAACCGGATCTAGGAGGGATATGCCATATTAGAGAGGGATCGAATCATTTTACTAATTCAAATTTAGAATTACCATCTAAAGCTTGGAAAACGTGACAAGCATGAGTGTCTTCCCATTAAGTATGATTCTTTTTTTTTTAATTCTGATTTTGTATGCATTAAGTGGTAAATTAAATGCTTGCAGTCTAGTTTTTTTTTAGGTTCATCCTATGATTATTTTGGACTAAGCCACCAAAAATTCAAACTAGAAATTTGGGGAGGGGGGGAGAATCATAAATCAATTTGATTCTTGAAACTTAAATTTTATCAAATCCTCAAATTTTAAGTATTTTTAAGGATTTTCTAATCTGAAGATATGAGGGGCTCTAAAGTAAATGAAGTGCCCAATGGCTGAAAATAAAAATGAAATGTAAAAATACTCCTAAAGTAAATTTTTGGGAAAAGGGCCAACATGGAAAGAAATATATATACCTAGGTAGTCACAGAATGGTTTACTAGATCTGGTAAAATAATAAAGACTTTTTTTCATATTGTTTGTTAGTTCTGATGTGATTTTGTCACGATTTCATCAACAATTTCTAAATCTTTATAAGAAGTTAGAGGAAAGGTGGATGGAAACATATAAAAGGGGGAAAAATACAATATGGCCTTTACAATGAAAATAAGAAAACAGTTCACACTTTACACTGCTGCCAATGGACAAAGAGGTAATGGTTTCCTTTTAAAGAAAATTGATCATCACCGCCTAATCCCCCAACCTAAGTTTCCTGTGTTTGTCCTTTATGTTATACCTTTTACATGTTCCTATCTATGTGTCCTATCATTATTTACAATTTGTTTTTTCCCTCTTTTAGGAAGTTGCGTTGCACATTTCACACACCTCCCTCATGAGTTTCGATAGAATGAGACCTAGGTCGGAGGATTGGGCGGTGACGATAAATTTTCTTTAAGAGGCAACCATTACCTCTTTGTCCTTTGGCAGCAGTGTAAAGTGTGAACTGTGTTCTTCTTTTCATTGTAAAAGCCATATTGTGTTTGTTCCTTTTATATGTTTTTATCCACCTTTCCTCTACCATCTTCCAAATATAATTAAATTACCTCACAAAGTGAAAAGAGGTTTTCCTTATAGAGATAAATCCTTTATAAAATATATTTCTAAAGAAAACGTCGTATTTCACCACATAATTGTTGCCACCATATTATCGTCACACCCTGTTTTTTCAGTCCAAAAATTTATTTATAAAATTGAATTGCATAATTTTCGCACGGTAGAGTCCTGTTCATCACGTTAATTTATAAGGTAAACAGAGGTAGGCTACTTCCTCCTCTCTCCCTTATTTCGATGTACCACTAAAGATCTATAACTGTTGACCTTGGATGCTCAGTTGTCTTCTCGTCCTTTCGCTCACTGCGAGCCTAGAATTCTCAGCGCAAGCAGATTGTCAGTTGGTATATTTCTAAAAGCCGAGTCACATTGAATGTATTAAGAGGAGTGGACAGACAGGTGAATCTACCAAACACAAGTCACATGATATGGTAGGACTAGCAGCTTCCCACGCAAGATAAACTAGTGATCGTATCTAGTGATACATTAAAGCGTGAAACTTTTTTTTTTCCAATTATTCTGTGATAATTATTTAAATCTTCATATAATGGTCGCACCCCACTTTTTTTCATGAAAATTAGGCAAAAAATCTATGACAATTATGCGGCAAAACACGGATTTCCTGCTTTCTTAAAAATAAAACAAAATCTTATATACACATTTTTTTTAGCAAAGTATTTATATGTTTAAAATGTTCAACTAGTTTTATATTTTAACCTACACTATATATTTTACTATAAAAACATTGTTTGTAAGATATTTATCCTTAAAATTGTTTGTTTGAATAAGAGTAAGATAAATGTCAAATAATGAATTTTTAAAGCATATATTTACTATACCTATGTGATTAAATATTTCACCCTTTTTTATTTTAGAGAAAACTTTCAAAACCATTGCACATGGAAAATTATTTGTGGAATGTTCTGTGACCATAATACATATGATTTATAACTGTAGCAAGTATATTTTAGATTACAGATTAAGTTAGAAGTTTAACTCTTACATTTATAATTTTGTAGTACCATGAAGATTACGTGACACAATATCTAAGTTAGTCTATAATTTATCTGCAATGTTGTTCTCCATGCCATTTTACAGCCAAATTACATATCAAGAGTAGGTACCCTTTCCCATTTGCTAAGCACATGTAAAATCAATAAATGATCTAACAATAAAAACAAAATAAAACTCACCGAGCAGCTATTGTAGAATGGTGAAGATATGTTACTGTGACATGGGGGCGGAGGGTTGAACAGGGCACTTCTAAGTTTGGCTTCATCTCCCATCTGACGCCCTTTTTTTGCCATCAACACATAGGCATAGACCCCTGGAAAAAAAATCATGGAAGAATGTTGATCAGTGGCATATCGTAACACATGTTTAAGAAGAACAATCTTTCTGTTTTTGGGGTATAAATTGTAATAAGTGTCGAAGCTTGGACCCACAGGTCGAGAGCACGCATACTCTTAAATTCAGGGAACAGATAAATATATCACATGGATACTGATGACGAGAAAATTGACGTTAATTAAAAGTAGTTGCTAATAGAAATTAGAATCAACATTCTTTGTAGATGTTTAATCGCTTACTATATCAGCAGGTTGGACTTTCAATGAAAGTTTTTGTTATGAATTTGATTAGGGGTTTCTACCACCCAGTCCCCCCCAGCCATGAATGTATCGATATGAAGGAGGAAGTACCAATTTCATCTATGATGTATGTTTCGGCTTGGGGGGGAGGGGCGGGGGATTGAACCCAGAAACCTTAGTTCAGTAGATACTCTACCGAATGAGCTAGGTGTTGAATAAAAATGATTTTTTTGGGAAAATCCTTTTAATTTTCACATACTAAATCAAAATGATTATATGAGTAATCTGAATTCAAATAAAATAGATTGGCAATAAACGAAAAATGTCTGAGGGTCTCAGAAAAAGAAAAAAATATAGGTTAGTAAAATAATGTATTACTTGTGGAAAGGCAATTTCCAGGATCGAGTATAATAATCTAATTTAAGATGCATGGTAGTAGACACATGTGATTAAGACAACCCTAAATAGCAGGAATTTAGCCTAATATATGAGATTGGTGTAAATGACAAATGATATTTTGTAAAATAATTATATTAATATAATTTTGTCCTCTTTTGTGATGTTGTTACTTTTCCAACTACGCAATTCTATAGAATTCCTTCTCCCAATTGATTAAAATTGGTATATCAAGACGGAGGTCCTCATAATTGTATCCAAGATACTTTTTTGTGATTTTTATGATTCTCAATTCTCTCAAATGCCGTAGGATTCGAAGAATTTGAGGAATCAAAGATTCAAGCATTCCTCTATACTAATGTTAAGGAAATAAAATAAGATCTTATAGCATTTGTTTACTTAATGGGGAGGGAAGGGACTGTTGAGTTAAGGTTAACCATTGTTCATGTTTCCTTCTACCCCGCCTTAAATGCAACACATGAAGGTAATTTTAGGGTACAATATACCATCAGTGTTAGCTATTAACATGGTGACATTTTTGCTAAGTAAAGTATTAATGACAGTATTAGCTAAAAGCTAAAAACGTGTTTGAATTTTAAAGGAACAAAATAATGGAATTGAATTTAAAATAAATGCACCAATAAGTATGGGATATCACAGTGCAAGTGATAGCTCGCCTCTAGTGCACTTAGGTCAGAAGTGAACCCCAGTCATACAGATTGCTGGCACACTATCTGTGTGGCCAAAAATGCCTGAGGGTGTCAAATTGAGCATTATTAACATTAAATGCAGTTAATGAATATCAGTTTCAAATTACAATCTTGTATACTTGTCAGTATTACAGCCCTCTCGAGTCACAGATACAGGTGGTGTCTGATAGCTCATGATACAATTAGTTGCTCATATATAGCTGACAATTCCAAATGTCAATCCCAGACTCAGCCTTAAATTATAAGCGAAGAATAACCCTGAGCAGAGGTCAAATCCTGGATATCACAAGGGTAGAGTTTTAGCGACAAAAGTCTGGGGTTTGATTCCGGTGTCTATAGTTGATTTACGACTTCTTTGGTGCTGACTGACAGCTATTAAAAGTTATAGGGCAAAATTATGTATTCCTACGTTGGACCATATGATCTGCAAAAACATATGTTTAGCAGCTGTCACTTTAAACAGTCAAAATTTAGGTCTATACAAGAAACATATATGACAGTTTTATTTATTTTTTATTTTTTATTTATTGTTAACCTTGATATGTTGATGTTAGGCCTAGTATTAGTTATTAATTTTTTCTAAAATATTTAAAATTCTAGCATTTAATTTCATATTAGTTTCTATTACTATCACTAAATTATTGTTACTAATCAAATATTTTTTTATTTTTAAATAATTATTTGGTGGTGGTGGTGGTGGTGGTGGTGGTGGTGGTGGTGGTAGTAGTAGTAGTAGTCGTAGTCATAGTAATAATAGTAGTAGTAATAGTAATAAAAATAATAATAATAATAATAAGAATA
>CABFOV010001148.1:109659-132055 GCA_902141375.1 Timema poppense
ATTACACAGAAAGAAAGAAAAAGACTGTCAAACGTTTTAACACTATTATTACAAATAATTGGTAACAAATAAAATGATAGAATATTGGGAAAATGGTAGAGCACAAATAAAAGTAAAAACACCAACACATATTTACACACACATCAATATTTCGATGCTATTATAGCATCTTCCTATAATAGCTATAAATATTGATGTGTGTGTAAATATGTGTTAATGTTTTTACTTTTATTTGTGCACTGCCATTTTCCTAATATTCTTATCATTTTATTTATTACCAATTGTTTTTGCTCACTGCACTTTATTTCACACATATTATTACAAATAAGTCATATTTGTTATGAACTGGCTTGTACCTTTAAGTGTTTTCCAATGGGTTACAGGAAACCCTTCCAAATCATCATATCCATAAGGCCTACTGACCAATAAAAAGCTATCCTAATTATTTTTTTATCTATTTTAGAGCCACTACTCTTAAACAGTTAACTAAGTCTCTCATAAAACTACCATAACTTATCACTTGAAGTCTTAGGCTAGTATTTATTTAATTAACACTGAGAAAGACTTGCTAATATTTTTATTACATCTCACAGAGTTTCTTCAACTATTATAAAGATCCTAAAACTTGAGGTTTAGCCTAGTGGTCAACACAACACAATCTTGTGGTTAAAAGATATATTTTATAGCCTTGATACACAGACTTGAATTTTTTAGTAATGTATCACTGAGACACATTCACTATATTTTCTATCACACGCTTCAATATTATATTGGAGGAATAATTATTTAAAGAACACTAAAAAACGTTTATTTTCCAAGGATAGCACACTCACACACCGAACTAATATTTACAAAAGAAAACACGGATTACTAAGTAGCCAAATTAATATTCAAAAAGACACCTTCAAAAAATTTGTAATAAAATTATTAACAGTGACATAGACACGCCTAAATACTCAATAATACAATATTTTGTTCGCTTCAACTTGTGGACACATACATCTAGTTTTATTAATTGTGTTTTAAATGATAATTCACTGTTCTAATGTATATTTAAAATTATTAGATTTTGATTATGAGAATAATCATTTGGTTGGTTGTTTAGTTTTAAAGTTTGTGTTTGCTGTTTAATTCAAATCCATTATTATTATTATTATTATTAGCACCGCGTCTTACTACCCGTTCGGGTTATACGCACTTACGCTAATGTGTATTGGTAGGGTGATTGTGAGATGAAATGAAGGACCTACAGTTTAACGTGGAATCCGAACCACGGTGGAGGCCTGGCATTCCTCACATTCACAAGATGTCTTGTCAGAGGTGAAGGAAGGGTTTGGTAATCAGAAAAATCTTTGCCGGGAAAAAATCCATTATTAAAAGCAAGAGCTCGTTAAAGTGGCCTCAGATGCACAAAACAAATATTGCCACTGAATAGAAGCTACAGCTGCCAGTTGGTGACGTAGGCGACCTTGTTGCCAGTTGGATGGTGAATAGTATTAATACTCCTGTTTACAAAATTTAAACTTTATACTATTTCACAAACATTTTGTATGTCTTTTCCTCTTTATTATCCCAAGCCATTTATTTATGTTAAAGATGTGCGAGGCCAGTTATAAAAATATAAATAACTGAATATAATACCATTAAATGTATAATTTAACACTTTATTTAACCTGTAATTGCCACAAAAGTTAAAAGAAAAACGAGAATGGATTTATTAGACTATTTTTTCTTAAATTTTATTATGGGAAATACAATTCTAGTGTAATCCTCAGGGATGTATTGTTAAAAGCGATTGATAATATTTTTAGTGATATTAATAGTAATACCTATCAAATAATAATTATTTCCAAATATGTTGACAAAAGTTACTTTCAGACATTGTTAGCATTAATGATAACATCTGCTAGTTTCTGCTAGCTGTCAGGTAAAACCAAAGAAGTGGTAAATCAACTGTAGGTGTAATGTGTCAGCTAATTCAAACTAATTGAATGCTGTTGCCCAACTACTTACTAGTTACACACTTTTCCATTAGTTGTTCTAATTTTTCAATATCGGTATAAGTATTAAAATAACTAACCAGAGGCATTTTTATATGTGTGATCAAAGCTTGGTCCTGTGCGATCATTTGGAGTTTCGCCGCTGTGCAGCTCCCACTGCAAGTTATCGAGTAGAATATTGTGCCAGCCACACCATCCATCTTGGAAATCACAACGACCGGTGCTGGGGACCTTTTCTGTTGAGAGAATCACATTCTGGGTATCCACAGCATTACAAATATGCAACTTAAAATATAAAGTACAATTCAACACCAGAGTTCATTTGGATGACAGCTCAAAAAGTTACTAGAAATAGTCCCTAATGTATCCCTACGCCAACAGCTGACATCTGTCACTTTAGATAGCTGTAATGAAAACATATGGCAATGTATGATGTGTGAATGTGATAGTTAGCCGCAGTAATTTAGGCCAATATTATTTATATTTATTTGAGGTCGAGCACAAAGCTTATTTATTGTTTTATTCCACTTAAAAAAGTTATATATTGACAGCACTTTCACAAAAGGTCTAACAAATATTGCTCTAAATTGGCGACCAAAAAATTTAAACCATGTGATTAATCATGACGGAAACAAGTTCTTTATAATGGTGCAACCATGCAGTGGATTAAAATATTCTATTTAGTTAAATATTTTGAAATACAATAAAATAATCATAAAATAATAAAGTATATATAAAAAATTGCAAGTGTTTTCTCTTTTCTAAGCAAATATGATGCCTATATTAAAAAGTATTAATGTATGCACTATATTACACATTAGCAATAACATTCCAAAACGAAGAATAAGTATTTTTAATTAGCTTTTAAATATTTTTTCAGATTAGATAATGTAAAATATAACACGTGATTAAAAAACTTATCATTTATAACAAAAGAGTGATCTTGTGCAAGTGTTGGCAACCTAAAACTTATGATTTTTCAACTGTCATCCAGGAAAAAAGTTATGGTGAACATACTGTTCCAAGAATTATATAAATTTGATATAATCTCCGAGAAATCAGTGGAGTAAACGTTTCATGGATAAGAATTGAGATTTTGACACTAATCGGTGTTGATGGTGTCGGAGATGGGTTATTTATTGTCAGCAGGTTTCTACCTATCATGTCTTTAGAGTAAATACTATGGATCTTTTCACACCATGACATAAGCCTGCAATCAAGCTATACCGACTGAGTGGCCTCGGGGGCTAGCAATGATAGTGCCAACATTTGTGGATGGAGGGTGTCAAATTGTCAGCACAATGAAGGTCCTTAATCTCAGTTTTATTTTATTCTCAAATAGAATTTTGGAAGAGTATATTGTAAAATTACGTTGTGGAGTAAGGTGTATTAACTTGTGTCGCATTTAGGGAACATACCAGAAAACAAGACTTAGATTTATTTTGAGTTATCCTATGGCATATCAAAGTGAAAAAGTTATTGCTTAGCAATATCGTGGTGCACTTGAGTATTTTTGTTTGTTTTATACTAATCACATGGTTTTCAACAATGATGATTGTAATAGGTAGTTCCTTAATTCTCAATTAACTCATTCAGAACCATTCATTTAACTCAAATAATGTAACAAAGTGCAAATTAATTATATTTTTGAGATGATGTGGCCATCTCTTAGGTGCTGTCCTATATGAGCAAATGAAAGCCATTCATTCTTTAATCCTCATTTTTTTTTATTCTAACATATATTACTCAATTTTATTAAATCATTAATTCAATAATGTATTCACTTCTAACCTATGTCCATCCAATTTCACTCTATATTTCTTTTTCTATATTTGAATCTTCCTTACTTTCAGGCAAAAGCTGGAAGTAAAGAGGATTTAATGGGAAGAAGACAGAAAGAAGAGTTGATTTATTGGTGTTTAAAATACCCGCCAAAGAGAAGGTCAGTCCCCTTGAAGTGTAAGGAAGTGTTGTGCAGGGCATACTTTGTATCCATTGTTAAATATGCAACAGAAACATGGACAATGAATGTAAGAGAGACTAGGAAAGTGGAGGCCATGGGAGTGAAGTTTGTGAGGAGCATTTTAGCTGTCACAAAGAGAAACAAGATTAGGAATGAAGTTACCTGGTGAAAGAATGGGAGTAGAGGGGGTAAGTGAGATAGTAGAGGAAGTAAAGTGGAGGCCATGGGAGTGAAGTTTGTGAGGAGCATGTTAGCTGTCACGAGGAGAAACACGATTAGGAATGAAGTTATCCGGGGAAGAGCTGTGGTACAGGGAGTACATGAGAGAGTAGAGGAAGCAAGATTGAAATGGTATGGGCATGTAATGAGGCTGGAGAAGGAGAGACTTCCAAAGGAAATTAAGGAAAATAAAGTATGTATGGAAAATACTGCAAAGGAGGTCAATAAAGAGATGGGAGGAGGAGATAACAGAAAGTGTGCAGGTGAGAGAAGAAAAATGGAAGCAATTAAAGGAGGAAAACTGGTAGAAGGATAGGGGAAGATGGAATGTTATACTAAACTGACTTGGCCACAGGCTGGAAATAGTTGTTAATGATGATAATGATTCAGTTCACAGTAGCTGTTAAGGGTGATTACGTGTCAGGTGATCCAATAATTTGACACTTTTGATATACCCCCTTTGGTGGCCACGTAGTCTAACACGCTACTTTCATGTTAAGCTAGACTACCGAAGACAGGGAGTTCGAGGTTCAATCCTGGTCAGGTGCAATGAGGTTATTTATTCCTAAATTGTTTTCTGCTCTCCCTCCACACAAATGTGGATGCACTTCCTCATAATTAAACCTTCCTAATCCCTAACACATTAGTGTAATTATTAAATAAGTAGGGTTCTGCAAGCTTGGGTTTTCACATTCAAGTCGAGTATTGTTTATTTTAAAAATAAAATAGTATATTTAAAATGTTACCAATAAAAACTAACAGAGACTGTAAATACCACAAACCACATCTTTAAAATGTGATATTTAAAAAAATATGAAATCAAAACATTTCCTTAAAAGACAAAGAAACTCATTTGTATAAATAGTAAATACTTTTGAAAAAAATACTCCCTTTTTCCAATCTTCCAGTACCTTGTTCTCCACCACCTCCTCCAAACCACTCTCAGTACCCTGTATAACCATTGTATACCTAATTCACCTGCTGCTCTTATCATTTCCACAGTCAGTTCATATACACCCGGTGCTTTCCCTTGTTTAATCCTCTTTAATGCGTCCTCCACCTCTTTCCATGTTGGACATCTTCTGCTATTTATTCTTGCTCCTTTGTTTCACTCGTATTGCTTTCCTCTTCTGGGTCGAATATTTTCTCAAAATATCTCATCCATGGTTGTTTTACTTAATCTACCATTCTAGCTTCTTGTCTTTTCTCTCCCCTCCTGTTTCTTACTTGGTTATATAACATCTTCTTACTTCCTTCCACGTCTTAATCCAGCGTTTCTGTCCATTTTTGCATCCAATCCTTCCTGGCTTCCCATACAATTCGCTTCACTCTTTTCTTCTTCTTCCTATATTCTGTCTCTGTTTCCTCATTCCTATTCTTAAAACTACTTCTTAATGCTTTATTTTTCTCCTCTACTGCTTACTTTACCCCGTCATTCCACCAGGGTGTCGCCTTCCACTTCCACATGTATTACATGTCTTCCCACACACCTTCTCTGCCGCTCCCACTAGAGTGTTCGTAAACCTTTCCCATTCAACCTCTATACTTTGCATCTAATCCCTGGGTATCTTGGCTTTCTTAGATACAACTCTCTTTCCACTTCAATTTTTAGCCTCAACACCTCTATACTTCTTTCTTCTCGTATTACCTTTCTCCCACATTCCCATCTCTTCATGTCTGCCACCAACAACTATCTAAGGACACACTTGGTATTACCTTGATGTTTATGGTCTGCCTTTTCATTTAACCATACATGATAAAGTAGTCTATCACAAACCTTTGCTCCCTATCCCAACTATATCTAATGATCTTATGTCTTTCTCTTTCCTTCTTATACCAGCTGTTTGCCGTTTTCATTTGATTTCATGCACATAACTCCAACAGCTTCTTACCCTCCTTGTTTTCTCTCCCCAACCTTACTTCCCTAACACCTCCTCAAACCCTACTCTCTATTTTCCTATTCTTGCATTCAGATCAGCCATTACTATCTGACACTCGTTTCCCATATGCCTTTCTAGGTCTTCCTAGAACTCGTCTTTTTTTTTCTGCTAGGTACCCCACTTGTATCACCCCACCTTTTTTTTTTTATTAGTCGTTAATGTAATAATTGCACATGATCACTTCTTCTTTTCCCTTTCCATTCCTCTGTGTGCAGTTGAAGTTTGTGTGTGATTATTTTAAATTACGGTTTAGAGAAATTCAAGGTCGAATATTTTATGACATAACCTTGAAATTTATAAATGTTAAAGACTGGTGATGTTACATGAAAACCTTTAAAATAAGCCCAAACCCTTTTTTTTCTCCCATTTTATATAATTTATAGCTTGAATAATTATTTATTTTGTAATTGTGTGTAACCAAAAAATTGCAATTTTTTTTCGATTTCAGAGGGACGTAACTTAAAAACTAGTGCAGATGAAAATCTGAAAATGTGGATACTACTTATCCATCTTGAGCTAGTCTACCTCATTACAACCTAACTTCTTCAGGTTCATTTTAATGTTATTCTCCCATCTGCGACAAGGTCTTCCCAGTGGTTTCTTCCAATTGGGTTTGCCAGTCAGTACCCTGTACAAGGTTCTGGAATCTCCTAGTCATGCTGCATACCCTACCCACTGTCATCTAGTAGATTTGGTTATCCCACAATGTCTTGTGATGAATACAGGGTATGTAATTAATCATTCCACTCCCCAGTAGCCTCTTCCCTTTTAGGACCAAATATCTTCCTGGGCAATAGTTATCGTCATGTGAGGTAAGAGATCACATTTCACACCAATTGAGAACAACCAACTAAATTATAGTCCCCAATTTGTGTTCTCTATATGATCATATATTTAGTCTTTTCAGTGTTCACTTCTAAACCTATTTCCCCGCTGGCCTCTAATAAAATATCTGTATTTCTTGCAACAGCTTCCTCACTATTCCCTAACATAGCTAAATTGTTTGTGTACCCTAATAGCTGTATTGTATCGTTTAATGTCAAACCTACCCTACTCTCTCATATTACCATAATAGCATACTCTAGGGTTAGGTTAAAAAGTCATGGGGAAAATGCTTCTCCTTGTGTCGACACATTATGTATTTAGAAAGTATCTGATAAGTGACATCCAACATAAGGTGAGCCAAATTTGAAAAAAACTTGGGAGGGTTAGGTTCAAAGTGTGGATCACTTAACACAGAATGACCCATAGATAGTTCGTCCTGGTCCATGTATTTTCAAGCTGAATTTGTGTTATCGCAAATGCGAGTTTCGCATGTTTCTGATAATAAATTCAAAATTAAAAGATAACACAGCATTTGAAATAGAAGAATTAATAATTTTTCAAACTCCTCTACCTTTAATATCTCCCATTTTATTTTTGGTGGTAAAATTATGTTTGAACTATGCATCTATTCGAAGGCCATGCACAGTCATGACCTAAATCAAGAGATGGCTGCGNTTCTCCTTGTGTCGACACATTATGTATTTAGAAAGTATCTGATAAGTGACATCCAACATAAGGTGAGCCAAATTTGAAAAAAACTTGGGAGGGTTAGGTTCAAAGTGTGGATCACTTAACACAGAATGACCCATAGATAGTTCGTCCTGGTCCATGTATTTTCAAGCTGAATTTGTGTTATCGCAAATGCGAGTTTCGCATGTTTCTGATAATAAATTCAAAATTAAAAGATAACACAGCATTTGAAATAGAAGAATTAATAATTTTTCAAACTCCTCTACCTTTAATATCTCCCATTTTATTTTTGGTGGTAAAATTATGTTTGAACTATGCATCTATTCGAAGGCCATGCACAGTCATGACCTAAATAAAGAGATGGCTGCGTCAGATGCTAGTACTTACTACACTCCTGTTCTTCATCTTCCCCTGTCAAACAGTCTCTGGTGATGTCGCACACTTGCCATCTCTCGATACACAACTCATCCTTGCACTGGAACTTTGGCGCCAAGCAACTGTTTGTCATGGGGAAATCTAAAATAAGAAACAAACATATCAGTTGAGTTAACCACTTTATCTGGGATTGAAAGTTGGTAGGCTCAGCATTATTTAGTTGATTAACTTTTTAAATATTTTATTTAAAATGATAGAATATTAGGAAAATGGTAGAGCACAAATAAAAGTAAAAACCCTAACACATATTTATACACACATAAATATTTCAATGCTATTATAACATTTTCCTCAATTGTTTTTGCTTCATGCACTTTATTTCATACATAATATAAATATTTTATTTGAAATAGAGCATGAGGCTAAATGGTTGCTTTGAGAGATCCTAACGTGAAGAATGTTGATTATTAAGTGTCTTGTGTATTAAAAGCTATGACATATATACACATATGTTCTAAAAAGAATCTTTATGGTAATATAATTCACATTAATCAAAACAATAAATACCTGTCCTAGGTATACCTATTTGTAGTTAAATTTTAGAAGTCCATGTAATGAAATGTTCATAAAAAAACATAAGTTGAAACCTATCCAATTCCTTCAATATTTAAAAGGTATAGCAGTGCAATAAAAAACTTATAATAGTATTTCAAAACATCATAAAAGATATATTTTAAAACAATACGGTCCAACCTACAACATGTGAACCACCATATTAACGGGTTTTCAAATAAATAATAGAAACGGGTGCATAAACATTTGTAACGTGTGTTACAAATATACATGTATTGCCATGTTTAATCTATGTCAGTACTCATAATATCAATGACTTTAGCGAGGTAAGTGTTGCTATTTGAAACAGAGGTAATCTGTAGGGTTTTTTCTAAATTCCCTTTTGGCCTAAATAATTTACCTTTTTCAAAATTATCTTTTTGGCATTTAATAATATATCTGTTATAAATTTTGGCAATGAGTTTAAAATATTTTCTTGAAACATAATTATGAAACTATTGTGGAGTAAATTCATTTTGGGTTTAAAACCACTGTGGATAAATATATCACTGAAATTTAAATATTATTGATTTTTCACCACCTGGCAGTGTGATGTTCAATTATACCTTTTAAATGGGCTCTTGCCATCTTGTTTGTTTGTTTATTTGATTGCATCCAGATGACATTGTTTAGCTACAATTACTCTTCTTAGTAATTTGTTGTTTTGGCCACTTGAGTTATGCTAGCGTGTCACTTGTTGATGCTTCATAAGATGGCTAGACCTTTTAAAAAATAGTTTATAGTTTCCTTTCTGTTTGAGGTCACTTTAAATTTGTTATGATCTACTACT
The DNA here is from genome assembly GCA_902141375.1 of Timema poppense. NCBI lineage: Eukaryota > Metazoa > Arthropoda > Insecta > Phasmatodea > Timematidae > Timema > Timema poppense. The sequence goes on from CABFOV010001148.1 coordinate 119,074, forward strand.
CTCTTTATATAAATATATCACTGGATTAGGGCCTGTTTGTATGCCTTCATTTGTTGAGTGAGTAGTAATAACAAGAGTTGTTTCATCCGTCACCAGATGGTGTTACTAGTATATTGCCCTATTTAATAATTTTGCTCCGAGATTTTTAACTATTTTCTTGTTGTGATTTAACTATTGTTGACCCACTGAGACGGGTTTTTGGCTTAATCTGTGTATTTAAATATTATCATAACTAATGCTTTGTGTTTTATTTTTACTAAAAGATTAGGCCTACTAACCTCAACTTTAATTTTGGAATAAGTTCAGTCCTTATAACTTACTCCAAACTCTACTCGTGATTTTTGTACATAGCTATCGTTTTATTTATATTTAATAAATATTACTTGTGTTACCCTCCGTCTATTATTTCCTTTGGGGAGATCTCGGGCTGGGGGATTACATGACATGGACATTGAATGTAAGAGAGACTAGGAACGTGGAAGCCATGCGACTTAAGTTTGTGAAGAGCATGTTAGCTGTCAAGAGGATAAACAGGATTAGGAATGAAATTATCTGGGAAATAGTGGAAGTACATGAGGTAGTAGAGGAACCAAAACTGAGATGGTATGGTTATGTAATGAGGATGTAAAAGGAGAGAATATCAAAGAAAATTATGGACACAAAGTATGTAAGGAAAAGACCACAGAGGAGACCAGGAAAGAGCTGTTTGGAGTAGATAGAAAAAATTGTGCATGTGAGAGAAGAAGAATGAAAGCACTTAATTAAAGGAAGGATAGAGGAAGATGGAGGCATTTTACTAAATGACCCAACCAAAGGTTGGAAACAAGTGATTATGATGATTATAAAAGGGTGTAGTCCTAATCTTCATTATCAAAAAACCTGCAGCACTAAAACAAGCTGTCATCTCAATAACTATATTGGAACATGACATTTTCTTGTCTTGTGTTTTTTTAAGTACAAATTTTACCCATTTATTACAGTTATCTAATTTCTTATTTTCTTGCAGCCTTCAATGTTTACTATGTCATTCAGACTGACCCACTGGTCAAGAAAGGGTGGGCCTCACTGTTCGATAAGAACAACATCGGTTATAGTATTTAGAGAGGGACACAGACCAATTAATAATAATAATTAATTAGCTATTACTACTCAACTTAACCTTTTAAAAATATAAATTATTGTTAAATTAACTTTTAGCACTGCTCAAAGTTATCTATAGATGAAAATAGTACCAACAAAGCAAACTGTCACTACCTGCCCAACCCCGTGTGAAAATTTATTAGTAGTGGTTTTGGCTAGGTAACGTCAAAAAACTGTGTAGGTTCCTTTATAGTTGATTTTTATAAAAATGAATAGAAGCTGCTTAAATTGTGTGTGTTATGTTGTTTGAATGAAATTTAGTTTATAGTTAATCGGCTTACTTAATAGGTCCTCGCTAATGTTAATGTTCTATCATTCAAAAGTCTGCATGCTGGACTAGCCTGGATATTAAGACTTCAAATATGTATCATATTTTCACAAGGCTTTGACTCTATGGGAGCTAAAGGTACACTTTTAAGGAGTTTGTGGGTCCATTCCCCCCTCATAATGCAGATAGTACAATACTCGGAATATTGTCCCAGACTGATCATCAACCAGGGAAGTTTACAAGACACTAGAAGGGACCCTTTGATACAACTCTGTAGTCCTTCCTCTCATACCCTCTACAATGGCCAAAAACTCAGGGTTTAAAAATTGCTAAACTAGAATTTTCCCCACTTGTCGTTCGTTATTACAAATGGCTTGTTTTGTTGGTCGGCAAAACCCATGCTTACTCTTGATAGAATAACAACTGAAGATAATGATTTGGACTTTGTAGTACTTTATACTTTTGTCCAAATCAAAGGTTCTAAGCTATGATAAAATCAAATATATTAATCAATATTTCGATGGCTTAAAGCACAGATATTGTATGTCCACTTTTGGTCAAAAATGAGATTTTACTATGGCAGGAAAGATGGAAGCATTATTTTGCTCCTGGACAAACATTGTCGGTCCAAAATAATTAATAATATTTGAAAAAAATTAAATCTCCACTCTTACTCGACACCCATGTGCACACTTGTTGTATATCACTGTGGTTAAAATTAAAACCACCATGATGTCAACTTTATTTGGGCACAGATATAGTATGTACGGCTTAGATTGGACATGCAATGATTGTATTGATGTAATCAGTGGCCCTCTCTCATTTTTGTATAATCAAATAGGACAGATATTGTATGTCCGGACATACATTGTATGTGCTGTTTCTTTTGTCAGACAAAGTAATGTATGTCTGGAAATGCAATGTCTGTGCTGTTTCTATCATCAAACAAAGTTATGTATATCAATATATAAAAATATTCTAGTAATGTTTATTTAACAACATAAAAGATAAATCTACCAAAGTACATCTTATTCGATTATTATTAGTTTGGATGAGAATTTTAGAATATGTAACTAACTTTTTTTCATAATGTTTGAATGAGGAAACCCAATGGCTAAATGATTATAATCTTTTTCATAAAGGGAAATTTAAATTAGTTCTTAGTAAATTTCATGGTCACATTGTTGGTAGTGTATAATAAGCTAATTGAACATTGCAGTTTGAATTTACATGGGTTCTAGTTACCACAAATATTTTTATGTAGTTGTTAATATGTTTAAGGTATATTGTTACTTATTTACTGTTAATATGAATATACTTTATTATTAATCATGACAAGCTGTGCTAAGAAGATGGTATTGATGGCTAAGACAAAGAAGAATGAAAAAAATTCTGAAGATGGCATATTTCAAAACATAGGTTAGTTCGACAAGAGTTTTTAGTTAATTTACCAAGTATTTAGTAATGATGGGTTTTTTTAAATAAGAATGAAAATGATAGTAAATTTATCTGTATAAGCCTATCTGGGTTTCATATTGGCTAGCATTCATATTCAACAATACTTTTTTTTACAGATAAACAGCGCATTCATATTCAACAATATTTTTTTACAGATGAACAAAGCATTTATATTCAACAATACTTTTTTTTACAGATGAACAAAGCATTCATATTCAACAATACTTTTATACAGATAAACAGAGCATTCGTAGACCGTAACTGTTATTTCTAAAATAAATATTTTCTTTGCCACATTCTAATACCTATCAACATTTAAAATATTACCATAATTTTTATTAGGCCTATTAAAATCAATATTAAATTTATTGGACAGTTACTAGCCCAAAAATTGTAAAGCAACTATTTTTACAGGTATTGCTGAAAACCCTAACGATAAACTTATCTTATACTCTGCTACCACAACAAGATCACCAACAGTTGAAGAGGGGGATTATGTAGTAATTGCAGAAACAAATAGTAGTTCAGAAAACATTCAACCTTTTCAACCAGACATTGAATTAATTTGTGGTGACTTTAATAGAGCATCTTTTGAAGATGTTTCTATTCAGAATTTGGATAGTAATGAGTTACATCCTTTAACAAGTGAAATCATTGATCCTGTTAAGTCTGTTCTGGATAGTAACAAGTTACATCCACTCACTAGTGGAATTATTGACACTTGATTCTTTTATGGATAGTACTGAGCCATATACATTCATGAGTGGAATTATTGGTGCTGTTGATTTCTTTAAATGCAAAAACAAAACTAAACAAATTTCACGAGCTTGCATTGAGGACACAGATATTGCTAATACTATTGAATCTCATCCAACAAACCAACTTGATATTGCTGCCCAGAAAAATGGCTTAGAAATCAAAACTCCTTTGCAGCAAATTTCAATGTCAGACAATTCACACAAAAAAAGAAAAAGAAAAGCTGATCCCTCATCATGGCAGAGAAATATCAGAAAACATCAATGTATGAGTGGCAAAACATATGTTTTGAAGAAAACAGGAAAAGTTTCGCCTGAAAAGTTTTCAAACCCATAGATAATTGCAAATGCAGATTTAATTGCACAGAAAAAGTCCCTCTGATTGCCAGAAAAAACTTTTTGAAGAATAATGGATGCTTGGCGATTCAGTATGCCAGAAGATTTTTATTTCGTCAGTGGTTACTGAAACAAATGTGCAACGCCACAGGAAAATAAACCTTGAAAGTGGTAGAGAAAAGAAGAAATCACGCTTTTATAGACTGCCAAACAAAACAGGTGACAAATCAAGAGTATGCTTAAAGTTATTTTGTTCAATATTCCAAATAAGCTTTCAAATTATTGATTTGGCATTAAAACACTGTTCTGCCAGTGGCCTCTATGTTGGAACAGATGGTCGAATTGGAAGACCTGCTCAAAACGATACTTCGAAAGAAAGAGTCAATCATGTCAAGAAGCACATTGACAGTTTTCCTCGCATAGAATCTCACTATTTTAAAAAGCAATCCAGAAAGCTCTATCTTTCACCAGAATTAAATATTGCAGATCTATACAGGTTGTATAAAATGAATACTGTCCTAAAGAAAATGAAAAGCCTGTTTCTGAAAGTGTATTTAGAGCAATATTCAGATCATACGACCCACCATTATCAGCATATGTTCCTAAAAAGGATCGTTGTACAAAATGCAAACTATATTATGAAGCAAATGACAAAACTGAACTATAAGAAGAATTTCAAACGCATTTCAGAAGGAAAATTGAAGCCATGAAAATGAAGGAAGACGATATTAAGAAAAGAGCAGAAGAAAAATCTCAAATGACTATTACTTTTGATTTACAGGCAGTACTTTCTGTACCGTTTGCTGGTGATTCACAAATATTTTACAGACGTAAACTGAATGTTTACAATTTCACAATTTTTGATTCAGACAAGAACAGTCACTGTTTTCTTTGGGACGAGACTAATGGTATGAAAGGTGCATCGGAAATAGGTTCATTCATTTTAATGTATTTGAAACAATTGCCTGAAACCGTGTCACACATTGTAACCTATTCTGACACAGCAGGTGGTCAAAACAGAAACCAATATATCGCTGCAATAATGTTATATGCAGTGAATAAAATGGAGAACATCACTGTGATTGATATGAAGTACATGGAGTCTGGTCATTCTTATCTTGAAGCAGACTCTATGCATCCCACAATTGAAAGGGCTCGACATCACAGACAAGTGTACATACCCCGTGAGTGGTTTCTCCTTATTGAGATGGCAAGGAAAAAACCTTGTCCTTAGAAAGTTAATATGCTTAAGTTTAGCGAAACCCATGATCTTCAATCGTTAGCTAAAGAAATATTAGCGAACATCAAAATGAGTAATGATGGCAGCCAAGTTCACTGGCTGAAAATTAAGTGGATGAGATTTCAAAAAGAGCAACCATACAAAATCCAATACAAATATGAATTAAGTGACAGTGAATTTATGATCTTAGACATAACGAGAAAATGAAAGAATCTTAAAGTTTTCTCCTGGGATGCTATTGAGCTTTCTGATCAGTACAATGCCATTATCCTAGAAGAAAGATTTACTTCATTTGCTCAGAACTGGTGTAATACCAGAAGACTATTCTTCATTTGTGGAAGAGATTACCTGCAAAAAAAGGTGTATGTGATGTAGTATCATATCAAGAAGAAAGTGATGTGGAAGATGATCAAGATCAGAAGCGTTGAATCTCATTTCAATGAGACAATACATTTTGATAATGTATCATTTGTGTAGATAATAGTTATGTGGAAGATAATAATTTCAATAAGATGATACTTTTCTTTGTGTGTAATTTGTGTAAATAAAATTAAAATATTTGTTTAAATATAAACATGTAATTATTTTGTCTTAAATTTATTATTCTACCATTAATTTAATACACATCTAGATCATTATTCTAGCACACAATATTCCTATGTCCATAATTTCATCAACATCTGATGCGCAGATAGTGTATGTCCATGTAACAAATGAAATAAATATTTCCTATCAACATTGTTCAAAAGGTACAACTATAATTATTCACCAAAATTAAACTTAAATAGTTAATCTTTCCATAAATAATTTACATAACGGTGTAGCTTTAGTTTGTAATATGGGCGAGCAAAATAAAACCTTTTTCTTTTATCTTAGTATGTTAAAAAGTAGACATACAATATATGTGCCTTAAAGCCATCAATTTATTGTTTATAATCTGCCATATTCTATATAATCTGTACAGCATATTTTTAATTAGAGGCATAAATAGTGACTAACCGGGAAAGCAGTCCACCAAGGCTATGTTATCGACTGCAATGTGTCCGGGCGTCACACCCCAGTTCACCACTTCTAGTACAATGATGAACTTCTGGCTGATTCGGCCAATGTTGAGGATGTACTTTTCCCAGCTACAGCAAAAACACAAGTGATCTTAGGTTTTTTGTACTCACTCAATAACTTAGGGACTAGATTGATAGCAATATCAAGCTCCACAGCAGTAAGAAACTATAAGAGCAATCTGTCGGTATTCAGAGTAAAGTTAGAGGAACTAACCCCAAGCCTGCTATTATTATTATTATTTTAGCACCGCATTTTAATACCATTCAGGTTATTTCCGGTTATATGCATAAGTACTAATGGTTTATGGACGAGGAAGGTTGAATTTAGAAGAAAGGTACCCATATTTGTGTGGAGAGAGAGAGAGAGTGGAAAAACATTTAGGAAAAACCACCTCAATACACCCGACTGGATTAAACCCTGACCTTCCCGTCTTTTGCAGTCCAGTCTATTGCGATAGTAGCACATTAGACCATGTGACCAATGAAGTGAATTCTATTATTATTGGCTCTAGTGTTAATCACAAGTATGTTGTTAGCGGTTGTGCTTTTTTTTAATTGAAAACAGTGAGTCTCGGAGAGAATTAAAATATATATGATTCACACATGAACATGTGCTTATAACATACTTTTAAGAAAGTATATTAATATTCATGCTCCAATAAGCTTCTTTATAAATATTTTTAAAAGCAGATTGGTGATAAGTAAGTTCCTAGGGGTATAAGTATAGAGATTCTGACTTTAAAATATTATAGCAATATATTGTATAATAAAGTATCATGTTTTAATTTCATACCTTTTTATATTATATATATCGTATGGGCCTGAGTAGCCTGATGATTCACTAATGGTTGTATAATAATATATCTCAAATAAATTAATTTTATCTTTAACAGTTAGTACAACTACTACAACTTTACATTGATAAGTTGTTTTGTATTTCAAATAGTTGCAGATAAATTATCAAAATTGGAAAATTTCCTTCATGTAAAGTATCCTCAAAGATATGTTCATGAGAAAATGAGAGTTCCCGTTTTATTATAGTGATAAACAGTGTGTAGATATAAAATTTAATCAAAATCGTTAGAGAGAATATCAATAAAATCAATTTTTTTTTAAATCTTTTTTGCCCTTAAGTAAACTACCCTTAAATTTAGGGTTAGATATCTAATTCCAAAAAAACCTAGAGGGGACCTTATGAAAACCCCAGATACCAAGTTTTAGCCTAATCGGTCAAATAATGTCGGCTCTAGATCAAGGTACAGATAGATGGACAGACGCCATTGCGAAAAGTACTCTTTTTTTGTTTCAGGGGTCATGAAACATCGTCATTTATAAAAATGTTGAGTTTGATTTTTTGACAATCACAATACTCTCTCTTCAAGGTGTCAAAATAAAATAAAAAATAGTTCCCACATAGATGCTTTATATTTTAAAGTTTATTAATTTGTTGTAATGTTAATCTGTTTCTAGAAATACTTTCTTTCTACTAGTTTCACATTTAAATATAAATAACAAAAATATGTGAAGAGTCACTGTTCAGCACTGTCTTAACTGCCAATTCAATAACTAATCAGTAAAATATAGTAAATAAAACCAAAAATTATACACATTAGATAACAATGCGCTCCTTGCCCTCCCTCTCTCCAATGACCCAGGAGGTCCTGCGGGTATTGTAATGTTGGTGTGTTACTCACCCACTGCGCTCCTTGCCCTCCCTCTCTCCAATGACCCAGGAGGTATTGTAATGTTGGTGTGTTACTCACCCACTGCGCTCCTTGCCCTCCCTCTCTCCAATGACCCAGGAGGTCCTGCGGGTATTGTAATGTTGGTGAGTTACTCACCCACTGCGCTCCTTGCCCTCCCTCTCTCCAATGATCCAGGAGGTATTGTAATGTTGGTGTGTTACTCACCCACTGCGCTCCTTGCCCTCCCTCTCTCCAATGACCCAGGAGGTCCTGCAGGTATTGTAATGTTGGTGTGTTACTCACCCACTGCGCTCCTTGCCCTCCCTCTCTCATGACCCAGGAGGTCCTGCAGGTATTGTAATGTTGGTGTGTTACTCACCCACTGCGCTCCTTGCCCTCCCTCTTTCATGACCCAGGAGGTCCTGCAGGTATTGTAGTGTTGGTGTGTTACTCACCCACTGCGCTCCTTGCCCTCCCTCTCTCCAATGACCCATGACGTCCTGTTGACAGTCTCCACCACAACCTTGAAGCTGCCACTCGTGAGGTTTGCCATCTGAATCATGACCTCAAAGCGACAGTGCTCGCGAGTTGACACAAAGTGTGGACTCCACACATGCACCTCCTTAGTGATCCGAGACAGCTCCAGGAACAAGAAGTGTCCTGTACAACAAACAGAACATCTTATAATCAGTTTCCTGTTGTTAGAGCCTACTTGACTTAAAATTAGATTATTGTATGATTGGCATTTGCAAATTTTATTTCACTAGTTCATTGTGCTGAATAGAACATGCCCTACAGAAATTTGATTGATCATAAAATGTTTGATATAATGTTGTATGTTATTGTTTATTATTGTTATTTTCCTGTGAGTGCATACTCACATGAAATTATCTCATTACACTCCCCTAAAAGTTTCATATATAGCCTCGCAAGTAGTTACATATCTTATAAAGTATTCTATTTGCAGTGTCTAATGTGAGGGTAATGGGGAGCGAAGTAAGGTCCTTTTATCAGTTTTCCTTAGTTCCTACTTGCTGAACAAGATAGTTGGTTTTTAACTGGTCCAAATTTAATTGATCCCTGGGTAGATTTTTTGAAATTTTGGTGCTATTTCTAATATAAGAGTATTTTTGTTAATAAAGAGAGCTTCTAAAACCATTAGAAATATTGGTTTTAATTAGAGCTGAGCCATTTGGATTCTCAATTTATATGGTATTCAAGAGATAGAAGTTTGTAGAAATCTTTTAAAAAAAAAGTATCTCAAGTACAATTATGAAGACTTTGACTTCAAATAACCATTATAAGCATTTGGTCAAAGGAATTATATAGGCATATTATCTATTTTGTAGAGTAACAAACTCTCAATATATATATATTAAATTGTATTAATATAATCAGTTTACTAAAAATGTGTTCCCTTTCTTATTTTTGATCTAATAAACATGACCAATTAAATAGCAGTTGTCAGTTGCCTTACGCAACCTTTTTTAAATTAAATTTTAAATATCTTAACTGTAAAGAAAATACCCGCCTCGGTGGTGTACTTAGCTAACACGCAAGTTTCGTGTTGAGCTAGACTGCCGAGGACAAGGAGATAGAGGTTCGAATTTCACTCAGGTGAACTGGAGAGAGGTTTTTCCTAAATGGTTTTTCACTCTCCCTCCAAGCAAATGCTAGTTCACTTCCTCTATATTTAACCTTCCCAATTCCTAACCCATTAGAGTAATTAGTACTTAAGCATATAGCCTGAACGGGAAGTAAGATGTGGTTCTAAGTATTATTTAAAGAAAATAATAAACGATTCTAAAATTTGAATTTGTATTAAAGTTTAAAAATAAAATTTAAAATTGGGATTCGAGCCAAGATTGAATCTTTAGTTATACTTTTTCAGTACTTGATTTTCGCCTCCACTTTCCAGTTGTGTGTTCACATTCAAAAACCCTTCTAATTTTTCACTTTCTTTGTTTTTCTCTCTGAATTTTCAAGCTTGTTCCCTTCCTAGCTTTCTTACTCTTATTTATTATCTTTTGGTCATGTCATCAAGCTTTCTTTTCTTATCTTTATTATATTCCCTATCTGTTTCACGTTTCTTGCCTTTTGTTCTTTACTTATTTTTCCTTTTGTTTCCTATTCTTTTCTCTCCCATACTTTCTTCTATCAGCCAATGCTTTGCAAGACAATTTCTAGTTCTTCTTGGTTTTTGAGATTTTTTTTATATTCCTTAATGGATTTAATTCAATACGTTTTGTGAGATTTTCTTTCTATGTAGTTTCTTGTATATTCTGATTAATTATGCTAGTTCATTTCATGTGCTGTATTATTTTATTACACTCTTCTGTGATTGTATGTTTGTGTGGTTTATCATTTTTGCTCTCATTTACCTCATCAAATTTCCTATTTGTTTTATTTTTACGCCTTTCTTTTATTTTTTATTTATCTGTGAAACTAGCAAATTTCTTTTTTTTTAGTCTATTTTCTGTTGCCTAATCTTAGCCGCAATTTCCTTTTCTTTTCTAAGCCTTTCTTTTAACGTTTGATTTTTATTTGGTCCTTCCATCAAAAAGCTATTAGTCAGCTTAATATTAAATCTGTAATTAATAAGATGAAATATCTCATATCAAGTTGTTTTTTGTCATTGTATTTTGACATTTTAAATAATTTTGAAAATATTATGTATTATATACAAACAAGTTTGGCAGACTCTTCGTCCCCCAAAGGAAAGGAATTTCTAGTGCATTATTTATATTAAAATTTTAATATATAATATCAATTACTATAAAGTATCACTAATAATAATGGTAAAATGTTGTAATTGGCGACTGCAAAAAAAGTCTTGGTTATTTCTAAAATAAGTCTATTATACATACACACACACACACACACACACACACACTTAATTTTACTAGGAAATGTAACTACAGTCCGCATAGGACAAATGCTGGTGCCCGTAAAATAAAGGACAGTCATTATGTACCGATGTTATGTTTTAAGTTGTAATAGTTGTTTAAATCAATATGGATGCCAGTATACCATCAATTGCGTGTTTTATTTTGTCAGTTCATAGACCCTCACTATTTGAGATATCAACCATCTGGTATACATAATATTATAATTATAATTATAATTATGCTATGTATGTTAAAAGTGAAATACGATGGGAAATATTATCAGCATCACCTAACACATACTCAGCGAGACCAGAATACTTGATTGTAGAGTTGTGTGTTAGACAAATAAAAATACTTGTAGCTGTAATGTACCGACCTTCAAAAATCACACACATGACAGAGTTTGAAGCTGCTCTTGCTGATAATGTAGCAAATTATGAACATACAATTATTATGGGTGACTTCAATATGGACCTTCTCTTAAATAATAATGAAGCAGCTAAACTGATAGCTAAGCTAGCTTCTTGCAGCATGAATATTTGTCCTTTAAATGTAACACACCATACACTGACATCACACACTTGGCTTGACCTAATATTTACATCAAAACTAGATAGAGTTGCATCACATGGACAGCTACCTACCCCTGGTCTTTCCCATCACGATCTCATATATCTTTCTTATTCCGTGAAACCTCCTAAATCTGAACCTAAATTAATCACATATCATGATATCAATAGTATTGATATTGAAGTATTAAACAAAGATGCTGAAATAATGCTGTGTCACTCTGTTGGTGTGGTTATAACATCAATGATAAACTTGACTTATTCAACGCCATGGTGTTACAGCTGTACAATAAACATACCCCCATCAAGACTAAACGAGTGGCCAGACCTCCATCCCCTGGATGACGAAAGACTTACAGCCATTAATGAAGAGATGTGATGGAGCATATGCTAAATTCAGGCGTAACTCTAAGAATAAACTACTATTTGTTGCCGAGAGCTTTGAACTGTATAGAGAACTGCACAACAAATGTACTCAGGAAGTGCGTAAAGCAAAGATGAAGCACTCAATGAGTATTGCTGATGACTACTCCTCTCCTAGACATCTATAGAAAAAAACTATATGATTTGGGTATTAATAACTAACAATTAAATCATTCTAACTCCAAAATTTCACCTAATGACCTCAATGAACACTTTGAGTGCCTACCTGTTGTCTTAGATGAAGAAACAAAAAAGACCACAATTAACATAATTTCACAATCCATAGCAAATGAGGTGAAGTTTGATTTTTCTTACGTCTATCCTGAAGAGGTTTATAAGTCTATTATGCGCATTAAATCAAAAGCAGTAGGTTTTGTTGAAATACCCATAGTATTAGTACAAAAAATAATAGTTGTTCTCCCAGCTTTAAGAGATTTGTCCAATCACTCAATAATGACTGGACAGTTCCCCATTATATGGAAGTTAGCTCAAGTAATATAATTACCCAAAGTCACAGCCTAAATGTGTTGATGATTACCAACAGTATACAGCCTTCTCTTTCCAAGACCCTGGAGTATATTGTAAAGAGGCAGATTTATAAACATGTAAACAATAACCACCTACTTACTTATTGCTAATCTGGCTTCTGGCCTGCCCATGGTACATGTACTGCTCTCATTAAGGCAACTGATTATATCCGGCTTGTGATGGACAAGCGACATGCAACACTAGTTCTTCCTGATTTCAGCAAAGCATAATAGTGTAAGCTTTGACATACTTTTAAGAAAACTTAACTGTTACTTCACTTTCTCACCTTCGTGTGTTTATTGGGTACGATCTTAGCTTTTCGGCCGAATGCAAAGGGAAGTTTCAAACAATATTTACTTTATCTGGCGCCCGGTTAAAGCTGGTGTACCGCAAGGCTCTGTACTTAGGCCACTTTTGTTTTCTTTATTCATTAATTACCTTCCTCGTTTACTTACTGTAAGTATCACCTCTACACAGATGATTTACAAATATACCTTTCTGATATTATTGCGAACTTACATGCAACTATAGATAAAGTTAATGCGGGCTTGTGTGACCTAGTCACAACCTAACATAGAAGAAATGATAACTCACACCAGGGCGGCCCAACTTGACTCGTTCCGACTCCACT
>CABFOV010001149.1:0-10339 GCA_902141375.1 Timema poppense
TAGGTCCTCCATTTCATCTCACAACCACCCTACCGTTACACATTAGCGTAAGTGCGTATAACCCGAACGGGTAGTAAGACGCAGTGCTAATAATAATAATAAAATAGCTAGCTTCGGTGGCTGTACGGTTTGAGGCGTCATTCTCGCAGTAGACTAGACTTATAATGACGGGGAGATTGAGTTTCGAATCCTGGTTGGCTGTACTTAAGGGTGTTTTTTTCCCCCCAAAAATGGTTTTCCATTCTCCCTCCACACAAATGCAGATACATCTCTAAAATCAACCTTTTTTCATCCCTAGATTTGTATAACCTGAATGGGTAGTAAGATGAGATGATAAAAAAAATTCTATCAATTTTGTCCCTGAAAAAGTGTGTATTTTCTAAAAGGCATTTCCTATGAAAATTGTGCTAGTTCAAAAGATTCCAGTGAGTGATGGCTTTAGAAATAAAGGTATTTTTTATAAATCTCCCCAAAATCCCAAAGCTAAAGCCAAGAAAAAAGGACTATTAAATATGGACACATGTTATAATAGGCCAATACTAATTCAAAGGCCGGAGTGTTCATAGGGATGACCATATGACACCCTCTATCTACAAATGTTGACACTATCTTCACTTACAGTGACAACCGCTCGGTCGGTACATTTCGCTTGTGAGCTCACGCAATGGAGTTATAATAGGACTATTGATGCTGAATGTATAAACATATCAAATATTCCATAAACAAGAAAACCCTTTTTGTTAAAAATCTAGTGTTACAAGGATTATTGTAAAAGAACACAAATTAGTTCTTGCATCAAACATTTAGATGTAGTAAAATATGTTTGTATTGTAATGTGCTTTCAAGAATGAACACAAAGCAAATGTACTTTAGAAGTAAGTTGCAATCACTATTGCTAAACATTTTTAATAAATCTTGAGAAGCCCACTATAGAAAACAGTAACTTATTTTTTTAGATCGTAGAAGAATTGAAAATGTGTTGAAATCCTGATTTCTAAATGTTATAATTTTTCATTCTTAAGTTTTTTCAGAGTTTGTTTAGAGCTAGCAAACTTTATTCTGAACCAATCGCTAAGTGGTTAAAAACTGACCTATTACACTGTTGTTTTTTCATTTTTATTCATGGGTTCTAAATGTTATTTCAAAGCAAATATGGAGTGCATTTCTAAACGCATCATTAAAGAGTACTTCTCCTTCGTAAACAAAACAAAAAGTAAAAGCCAAATTAGTCCAAGCAGTATCTGCACATAAAATATATTTGCAATGGTTTCTGTTTTGAATCCTGTTAAAAGTATTACATAGTAATTATCATCATCAACTGTTTCAAGCCCGTGGCCAGCTCATTTTAGTAAAATGACTATTTTCCTCTTCTCTCACTTGCACACTTGTTATTTTCTTCTCTTCTTCTCCTCACATCTCTTCCGTGCTCTCCTTTGTGGTCATTTTTCTCCAAACTTCAACTTTATAATTCTCCTTGGGATTCTCTCATATTACATCCTCATTACATGTCCATACCATCTCAGCCTTGCTTCCTCTACTATCTCATGTACTCCAACATCCTCATTACATGTCCAATACCATCTCACACTTGCTTCCTCTACTATCTCATGCACCCCGTATACCCCTACTCTAAACCTTATAACTTCATTCCTAATCTTGTTTCTCCTCGTGACAGCTAACATTCTCCTCAAAAACTCCATTCCCATGGCCTCCACATTCCTTGTTTCTCTTTTATCCAAAGTCCAAGTTTCCGCTGCATACGTTGCTATGGGTATGAAGTATGCTCTATGCAGCACTTCCTTACACTTTTGAAGATAATAAAATTTGGCATTTTACAGTGTATTTTAACTAAAAGGTTATCAAAAGCTTGGTGGTTACAGACAAGGAAAACAGAAAAGTCAAGGAATTTAATCAAAAATAAGGAAAAGTCTGGGAAATTTAAATATGTGATAAGTGATTTTTTGCGATTGACTTGGTTACAGCTCGGTATTGAGGGTTCACGACTAAGGTGGAGTGTGAAAACGATTTTGAGATGTTTTCCTTAAACAACAATGGCAGTTGGGGTAGAGTAGATCTAACAGCTGGTAGGTGAATTTATGTAATCCTATTATTTGTACTGCAAATCGAAAGAAAATTAGCTATTTAATCAAATTCTTAGATTGATGCTTAATTTGACTAGTCTTAATATTCACACAACATAACCAAGCTATATATATATTCCCATAAACAACCCTAAGAAACCGAGGTACGTAAGTAAGAGTAAATAGGCTTAGGTCATATAGTAGTACTCTTTCCTTTATCCATAACTAAACCTCTGACAAGACATCTTGTGAATGTGAGGAATGCCAGGCCTCCACCGTGGTTCGGATTCCACGTTAAACTGTAGGTCCTCCATTTCATCTCACAATCACCCTACCATTACACATTAGCGTAAGTGCGTATAACCCGAACGGGTAGTAAGACGCGGTGCTAATAATAATAATNCACGTTAAACTGTAGGTCCTCCATTTCATCTCACAATCACCCTACCATTACACATTAGCGTAAGTGCGTATAGCCCAAATGGGTAGTAAGACGCGGTGCTAATAATAATAATAATAACATAACTAAACTGTTTTTAAGTACCTACTTAGGCTTCTGTATTTCTATCCATTTTAATTTACAAAAACTTAAAAATCCATTAACTACAAAGTTATACTCATTTAAATCTAACATAAGAAATTATGCTGTTTTGAAACTGGCACACAAATTCTTGGCTTATTGGTTGTAACCATATTATTTGGTCTGGTCAAGGAAAGTGTTACCAAATAAAACTCTATCATCTAAACATTTCGTCAACATAGATACCAGGTCAATCGCGAAAACACGCCTAATTCTTCACCTAAAAAATGTAAACAAATGTGAGAGATTATGTTTCTTGATGTTAACAAAATGTAACATTCTGCTAACAAGAAATGGTTGTACATTGTTCGTCTTATAACACAGGAACACAAATAATACCGAAAACATTAAATAGTGCATGAACTCATAAGAATGTTGAAGTTAAGCAACCTTTAGGATGGTTTTCGAACATATGTGATCAATGTATTAAATAGAAAAAAATGCCATTCACTAATAAAAACTGTAAAAATGTTACGTGGGGAACTTTTCTTTTAATGTCGTTTGGAAAAGTCAAGGAATTTTATTATAAAAGTTTTGTAGCCAACCTGTAAAGCTTCCAATAATACTTGAGGATTACTGTAAAATTTCTCTTTTGCACAATTGTTTAAACTAACTAAGAATATAAATACATTTGTAATCTTTTTTATTCACACTGTTGTGGCAACATAAAATTCCATTTTTTGGAATAACAAGCTTCCTATGAAAATTAAGTCCCCCACACACCCAAAATAATTGAAAATAATTTTAAGAAAAGCTTAAGCAAATGCAGGACTATAGTAGACTAAAATTTCAACTATAAGTTCAAGAGATTCAAAAAGTGAACTTAAAATTTCAAATTATAAAAAAATACAAAATTAAACATTGAAAAGAGGATAGAATTGCAAGGCATATTGTAGGTCTCAATGTTCACAAATAAAATGACAAAAACACATAATTATGTAATTTTTTGGGGAGATCAGTTACCCTCCCCCCCCTTTTCAGCAGAACAGAGTAAAACAGACTTGACAGCTAGAGCTAGGTCATGGTCACTTAACTGACATGGATAATTTGTTTAAAAAAATTGAAATAAAAATATATAATTTCATAGATCATAGAATATTTGTTGATAAGAACACATTAGCATTCATAGTAGGTGCATTATTAGATTTATTGACAAAATATCACTTATTTTGGTTCCGTCCCTCTTAGTACAGATTAATAGAGTCCAATTTTCATATGAAACTTCTTTCAGAACATACAAAGAGAAGTATTGTTTAATGTCAAAATTGACAACATATAGTAATATAGTTTAGTTATATCTGCGGATCTCGTGAAAGTAGATACTGGTATAGTAGCTTTTTTAGTTCCCTAGAAGAATTGAACTGTATAGTGAATCATGTTTGCATTCAGACACTATAAATACTAATATCAAACTTAAATATTTAATCAATTGAACAATTTAACTTAATAACATTACAAATCACGTCACTTTATAAATTGTCCCTATTCCTTTAATATATATTTAACGCTGCGACTTGGTCCATCTTTTATCAACACTTGCGTTATTATTTGGACCTTTGTGTAGCACCCGAAGATTGGTTAGAGCGGGCGTCTTTCAGTCCTTGATAGTAGCCAGTATGGTACCCGCTCATGTACCAAGACATTAACATGGCCGACACAGCCTCTGAATCTTCGCTCACGCTTTGCGACAAGCACATAGGGACCGGCGGCATGAAGCTCGGCATCGATGGAGATGCGAGCGAACCGACAAAGGGCGGTAGCCCCGAAGACGGATTAAATAGAGGCGGTATCGAGGAATTGAGCGAGTTTTTAGGAAGCCTGTATTTGGAGTTCTTGAAATCCCTAGAAGTTGCTCCCTCATCGCTGTAATCAACGTCGTAACCGTTGGTCTCCTCCCCTTCGAGGACGGCCTTTGCTTCTTGAACTTTCCGAGCTTTGGGGCCTGCCGAAGGTAGCAGTGAATCCAACGAGACCTCCTCCTCTGTTTTGTATCCGGCGTAACGTAAAAGGCAAGTGCCTTTCTCCGGGAATATTTTCAATATCGAAGCTTCGTACCACTCACCATCCGCAGAGTATATGCAGCGGCACTGGCCGCCGACCACCCATTTCTTGGATTGCTTGGTTTGTTTTTTGGGCTTGGTCTTTTTGATAGGTTTGTCGGTTTTAGTGTCTTGACTTTCTAGGCTGCGGATTCCCATGTCTTGCATAAGTTTCTTCTTCACGTCTTTCATCGTCTTGTCATAAGCATGGACCAGTTTGGAATCATCCCAGTCGTCTGGACTGAAGTCTTCCCCGCGCACGAAGAGCACGTCTTCTTCGGACATATCCACCTGGAAAGCGTACAAATGTTTTTTATTGCAACGTTAAAACTCACATAAAAGAACAAACATATATGATACACTTATTAGACCTTGACAAAATTCTAGTTTTAAAACACACGCTTTGGTGGTCAAATGGTCTAATGTATCACTGCCAATGACAGAGATCAGGATTCGAATCTCAGTCAGGTGTGTTATGGGTGGTTTTCCTTAAATGTTTTTATACACTCCATGTGTCATCCATTATTATTTTATCAGGGGTGTAGCACCGAGTCGGAAGCTCATAGATTTGAGATACCCTTATGGTGACTGCCCTAACTCTTTGACGGGAAAAGAGGCTTCCCGCCTCTACCGGTGGGATGTTCCTGGTAAAGTGCCTCCTCGCGGGGGCCACTGGGCAATGTTTGGAGGGTTTTACCCAGAGAGCGACTGAATCGCTTATCAAGGGTCACCTGTGGGTGTAAATGGAGGTGAGAGGATTTTTCCTACTCGCCATAACACTAAGCGGTTGGTAGCTAGTACCTTCTGGGAAAGCTGGTCAGGCCACCTCCACGAGGTCCTTGCTGGGCAACTTAAGTCAAAGGTCTTTTTAGGGTTATTCCTGAGGGACAGTAATGGATGTTGGGTACAGGGTCATCAGCCCCTTCATTGCCCGTTGCACGCGTTCTATGTGCGTAGCTACACTCGAAGGACACAACCATGATGGGTTAGAGTAGCCTTGAGGGAGCTATCTGTTCCCCGGATAGGTGGTGCCAGACCTTGAAACGGTAGCCGAGTTTTCACTTAGAAAAGTCTTTTTACTTCTAAGCCTTTAAGTTGTCAGATTTGTGACCTTTATCATTTTATCAACAATCTTCTAAAAATGTTTACTTTTTTATTTGTTTGACCTGAATATTAAAATAAACAACTACTATCTATTAATTGTGTTAGGTCACGAGTTAGGTTGAATTTAGAAAAAGTGTTATCCACATTTGTGTCGAGGGAGAACGGTAAACCATTTTGGTATAACCACCCCCAGTGCACCCGATCGAGATTCAAACCCAAATTTCCCTGTCATCGGCGGTCTATAGTCTAATCCAAGAGTGACACCTTAGACCATGCAGCCGCTGAAACAAGTTAGCTTATACTAAAAAAAACTAGATACAATCATGGCAAACATGAATGTATTACATAGTATATAGACAGATCTCTTCTGTATTCACATGTATAGGGCACAGTGTTGATGTTTAATGTCAGGTTAGGTTGTGTCAGTGTTTAAGGCTGTAGGTATCCTAAATCTCGAGGATCCTTGAGTTATATACTTGATGAATTCACACTCCCTAACGATGAGTGCATCAGCAAATTCAAAACAAACAGCAAGTCTTGCTACATACTTGAGACCATAGTGCTAGCTACTACCGGCTAATAATCTTAGAAATATTATAGAATAAAGCAGCACTATATAATTAAGTATATATGAAAGGCAAAGCTTGGAGGATGAATGATTAGGCTATAATTATGGATGAATTTGGTTAAGAGAATAATAGCATATGTATGGATGTTGTTGAAGAGAAGGGAGTATGCGAGGATAGGGAAATGTGAAGAAAGTTAGTGAGGATGGAGTAAGTACATGAGTTGTTTTTTCTAGGCTTATATGAACAGTTTCTTGCCTGTACGCTGTTAAGAGAACTGTGAGATTAGATATGCATGTTTTCTCTCTCCTTTTGGAAAAGTTATTACACCGGAAAAAAAACTTATAGCTAGAATTACCTTTGAATGACTTATACTTAAAAAGATAATTCAATTTTAGTTTAATTTCTGTACAACTTGCTGGAAGTGTATTATTACTTGCTAAATTAGTTTAGAAAGTAATGTAAATAATTAATCAGTTAATATTATTTACGACTCACCTTGTTTAGAATGTTAATTGTCTATTAAATATGTAACTATAATGTACGATGTACTAACGGTTCCAAACAAATATCAAAACGATGTTTGCGGGTTTATTATTTAGCAGTGAGAAGAGCTACACAAAATACATACAAAAACAACATATTTTAAGCCAACATACGAAATGAAAAAGTATCTAGAAAAATCTTAGTTCTAAAAGTTACATAGAGTACAACAAACGTAAAATTATTTTGGCAAGGTTTACATTCATTTTTAAATGCCAAGGTGATGGCAATAATAATAATTGTTTTTGAGGAGTGGTATTTATTGGAAATAGCTACGTTTGAAAATTGCTGTTAAATATTGATATATAACATATATATTCATGATAAATATTATAATATTGAGAGATAGGTCTAATCTTTATGCCGTATCATATTAAATGTTGAGTTTGTAGCCAAGAGTCTTTTGGTTTAAATTGAACGAATGTGGTTATTTGGTGACTAGATGTTAAAGTTGCAACTTTATTTAACGCCATTGTTTCACTAGAATTATAAACTTTAGTTGTGGAAAACCTTTGGTGAGTTGTAGGTAGCGCTGGCGCATTTTGGCTCTCGGGTGACATAACCTCTAATTATAAATGTGTGGAATATTCTGTTTGTTTTGTCAAAATGATTCTATTTCATCATCTTCTCTAGAACATATATTAGTAGGTTATCACTTAAAATTTATAAGTAATATCACAACGAAAGAAGATCATATAATAAACTATATCACAATATAGTACTCGGTATATTCTTAATACCGATTAACACCTCAGAGGTGTAGTTAGATAACGCGCTGTTATCGTGTTGAGCTACACTCCGAGGACGAGAAGATCGAGGTTCGAATCTCGGTCGGGAGAACGTTTTACTTTTTCCTAAATAGTTTTCCACTCTCCCTCACGCAAATGCGGGTTCACTTCCCCGAAATTCAACCTTCCCTTATTTTTAACACATTAGTTTAAACTTTTTCTCGTGAACTTTCAACTTATTTGATTTGAGTTAAGATTATTTTGAAGAGATTAAAATGGTTTAAAATAATACTAGTAATAAATAATTTTACTGAAACTTATTGCGGTATATACGGTGTAGGTTCCCAGAGTAGGTAGTCTATTACTACTTATAATGGTGCAATATAAACATGGTATGAAGAACACACTAGAGAATACTAACCTTCTTCTCTTATCTTATTATTTATTTGAGGTATTTAACTAGATTTTTCTGAATCAACTTATATTATCAGCGCACAAATTACACATAAAGTCTTTCACATTGACGGATGAACTCCCTTTCAAACCTCACTCTTTCAGCACCCATTCATTACTGACTGTTTGTACAAGTTTTTCCACTTGAAATAATTAAGATAAACTATAACTTATATCTAGAACAGGCACAATACCCACCACCCCACCTCCAATGTTAAATCATCATGATAAAAGGGGAAAGCCACATTTTACCAATTATAAAAATTTTGCCCACACTGGGAATTAAACTCGGGACTCGTCGGTCAGTAGGCAAACATGCTACCAGCTAATATGTCACACTTTTTGCTCTTCATCATTGATAACATTTTACAATATAACAGTATAAGGCCCAGTGTGATTTTATTGACATTAATACAGTAGAAGCCTGACAGGTGGTACTTAGGCAATGCCAGATTATCATACAACGTCTTTGTATCACCGTAAAAATGAAGAAAATAACTTTAAAAACAATCATGGTTATTGAAATAGTCCATGTAAAGTTAAAACTCTTTAGTTCAGCATTCTGTGATCCAGAACGTTTTGAATCTGCTGCCATTATCCCGAGGGGTGGCCACCAGGACACGGTGCTATTAGCGGTACAAAGGTGCCAAAGTTGTTTACATATTCAGCCGAGTATTCTGCTTGTATTCTGGCTGTATTTTAGCCTTTAATGTCCACCAAGAGTCGTGGAATTCTGTGGTCCGGTAATTCCTCGGGTCTGGTATTGCAGTCGACCTCGGTGGTATTGGGGTAAAGTGCTCACCTCAGGACCAGATTTTCATGGGTTCAAACCCAGCCGGGCTCACCGGATATTTTTTTTAGCCTGTAAAAATCCGTAGCGCATCTTCTTTCAAAGGGGAAATAAACCCGTCAGTCTCATGACGATTGTGGACATGTAAAAGAACCCTGCCAAAGTATGTGAAAATACCTTTCCCAGTAAAATTAGTACGTCCTTTCATTCTCGCTCTTAAAAATTCTTGTATGCTGATATAATCACTCGGTTAAGAAAGTGCATGTTAAATACTTTAAAACCCGCCTCGGTGGCGTAGTTGGCTAACGCGCTAGTCGTATTGAGCTCGACTGCTGAGGACGGGGAGATCGAGTTTCGAATCTCGGTCGGGTGGACTGGAGGGGTTTTTTCCTAAATGGTTTTCCACTCTCCCTCCACGCAAATGCAGGTTCACTTCCTCTAATTCAACCTTCCCAATTTCTAATACATTAGTGTAATTAGTACTTAAAGCGTATAACCCGAACGGGTAGTAAGACGCGGTGCTAAATATTAAATACTTTAAATGGGGAGTGGGGTGGGATGTGATCAGGCAGGTACCAAGTGTGCTAGACCAAGGAGTTTAAACCGTACTGACCAAAACAATATTGTGCTATCTGGCAGTTCAAAACGATGATTTAGTAGAACTTGAACCTGATTGAATGAAGCTTTTTTTTAATTATAGTTCAAATATCCTCCTGATCTCTCTTGCTTCACCTGTAACTACACTTTTATTAGATTTATATAAAACAGTTTAAAGGACTAGCTATGTATTATAGAACGATGCACCATCTCACAAATTTAAACAAAGCCCGTATGGCAGAGGAATGGCTCTGGTGCGAAACCAAAAGACGAGTAATTGTGGGGAGTGATACATATGCTGGACTTTTTTTTTTAAATTATTATGATTATATATTTTAAATCCCCGACAGCCTAGGCCATCTTATGCTATTTTGTTACAATGTATTGATATTTTAATGTACTTTTTTTATCAACTGTGACAGCGGCAGTTTTGTTGGTAGCTTTTGTAACTCAACGATAAGTACCCTAGAACAGGAGGTTCCTAAAAAAATTTTAGCGCCGAGGAAAAATACATACTGGAACCTTCATAAAAAAAATTAACACTATTATGAACATTAAACAACATTATTTAAATTTTACAAGCATGAAATTATAAAACAAATGACAAATATCACATGTTCTGGCTGCGACTTTGACAGATTCATTTATTCAGACATGAAAAAAAAAATTATCAATCGCAATATTATACTACTGGTGTTATTGTGAAAAACAAATAAAATAATGTTATAAAATCTCCTCTCGGAACCTATGATAACTATGGCGTAGTTGGCTAACGCGCCTGTCGTGTTGAGCTCGACTGCTGAGGACGGGGAGATCGAGGTTTGAATCTTGGTCGGGTGAACTGGGGGGGAGGGGGGG